>VUQI01003206.1:75527-85564 GCA_015106735.1 Paratilapia polleni | reverse complement strand
AAGAACCAGCCAGCCGCTCATCTCCTTTACTGCAAAGTTCAGCCGCAGGCCCCTTCATATCTTAAAGACCTCATAGTACCATATTATCCCAATAGAGCACTTCGCTCTCAGACTGCAGGCTTACTTGTGGTTCCTAGGGTATTTAAAAGTAGAATGGGAGGCAGAGCCTTCAGCTTTCAGGCCCCTCTCCTATGGAACCAGCTCCCAGTTTGGATTCGGGAGACAGACACCCTCTCTACTTTTAAGATTAGGCCTAAAACTTTCCTTTTTGATAGAGCTTATATTTAAGGCTAGATCAGGTGACCCTGAACCATCCCTTAGTTATGCTTCAATAGGCCTAGGCTCCTGGGGGCTTCCCATGATGCACTGAGCACTTCCTCTTCTTCACTTCCTTTCACTCCCCATGTGTTTATACACCACTTGCATTTAATCATTAGTTATTAAACTCTGTCTCTCTCCCATAGTGTGTCTTTTGTCCTGTCTCCCTCTGCTCTCCTGTTTCCCCTCACCCCCAACCAGTCGCGACAGATGGGTGCCCCTTCCTCAGCCTGATTCTGCCTGAGGTTTCTTCCTGTTAAAAGGGAGTTTTTTCTTCGGACTGTTGCCAAGTGCTTGCTCATAGGGGGTCTCTGACTGTTGGGGTTTTCTGTCTAATATTGTAGGGTCTTTACCCCAAAATATAAAGTGCCTTGAGGCGACTGATGTTTTGATTTGGCGCTAAATAAATAAAATTGAATTGAATTGATTTGAATTGAATTGAATACGCAAAGATCAAAAAATGTCATTCCTGCCAGATCGATATTTTTACAAACATCAGAATGGAAAGAGCACCCAATAAGCCATAATACCAAACCATCATCAATTAACTGTCAGTATTAAAGTCAGCTTCATGTTGGGAAGTCTTTTCTGTCAGCACCCGACAAACCCACTTACACGCTTTCGTTTCTTAGTGGATGTTAATCAACAGCGTAGTTTCACAGAAAAAAGCTGTTGTAGCATAATACATAATTTTAATTTGTTAAATTAACATGACTTTATGTTTTTTTATGCTTTTCATTCATGTCAAGTCTTTATATTTCGTTCATGTTAATTAACATAAAATGGTTGTGTTTATGTTAAATTTTTTATATTCCATGTATTCAGTTACCTTATGTTGAACTAATATAATTGATTCATTTTAATGATTATGTTGTAGGACAAGGAGGTACTTTTGACTGCTCCCTTTTTTCTCTAGGGGTTTGCAACAGTGGATGGATCTGTATATTTTGATTTGGAAAAGATTTAACATAACATAACTCAATATATTCAACATTAAAAAAAAGTTTTAAAGTAAAAATAACCATTTTATGTTAAATTAACATGACAACTATAAAGATCTGGCATGAATGAAAAACACAAAAACAGCACATAAAAATCACGTCAACTAAAATCAGGTTGACAAAACAACTTCACCGCGTGTAACCAGTTTACTTTTTTTTGTTAATCCAACGGATTATTTTTTCAATCTAGTGAAACCACTTTTTCTTGTCAGTTCTGCTTATTCCAATTAAAGCCTTATCACCATGATAACATGAAACCATTTACACAGGTTTTTTAGTTATATGATATTATTTCATTGAGATGGACAAGATGGTATTTTGTTTCAGTGGTGTTGCAGAGGATAATACAGAAATTTAAAAAACAAAAAAAACAAACTTATTTTAAAAGCAATTAAAAGGTAGTTAGACTTTCTAACCCACAAGCCTTCCTACATCCTTTTTGATTGGGAGAACATAGTGCAGCAGTGTGCAGATAAATCTTCAGTGGCACACAACTGGGCCAGTGGAAATTGCTTTCAATTCTGTGAATAGGAACAGAGTGGCTATGCTTTGAGTGCTGAGTTTACACTTTAATATAAATACATAGCAAAAGTTTGGAAGTCCTCTGTGAGGGATTAATGTAATCATTATACTACTACTCATGAGCATGCAGGCCATCTATCAAATTCCACTAATAAATTAACCAATTAAACAGTAGTAAGAAGAGTGTGGGGGATTACTGTTCATTAGTAAGCACTGCAAGCATTTATTGATGTTGAGACAATAGATGGAGTAAGCCCCACCCAAAAGCATGCCATTTTAAACAAAGGCGTATAATAATGACTTAACAGGCTGATAGGAGGCCAAACGGAGGCCTCTGTGGCTTCTGACAGCCCCTCTTCTCCTCATTTAATGTATAACCATCAGGGCCATTTAGAGCCAGAGCGAATGCATTTGAGGCTCACACGATGGTAATGCCTGGCCACATAAAAGCATGGCAATGTTGCTGTGACTGCAGCACCAGTGCTTGTTGGTGTTAGAGGAAAAACCCCCCCACACACAATGTTCTCTGTGTGTTTAAAAATGACCCGTATACCACAGTGATAATACCAGGGGCACCATCTTTTTTGTCCTTTCATTTTGTAGAACTTCTGTCTATCTAATTTAGAGACAACAAACTGCCTCCCTTTGCATGCCAGCAGAGTTGGAAGTTTTTGGGAAAATACTGTGACATACAGCAGAATGCTCAGCAGCTACACTATTTGTTTGGCAATTCATACTTTAAGCCAGTTATTTATGGAATGCATTGTCAGTGGTTATGCTGAGACTCTGAGTCATGAAACAATGTCAGAAGCTGGTTACATCAGAAAAGGTTTGTGCAGGGGGAGGAATTTTTGAAATACATCGCAGATAATAAGAGGATTCGTCAAATCATAACGACAAGCATGGGGATGGAGCTTGAGAAAGTGACAGGAAGAAATAAACCAGCGGAAGGTTGATGGAAGATGAATTGAAGTGTTGAAGTGAACTCTAAATGCCCTCTAGGTTCGCATTTCTACTCATTATAGAGGGATTTGTCTGTGTATTGTGCTTTTTGAACTGTATTTTTTAAAACTGTAAATCTGTTTGGCAATGCTCGGCATCAAATATATAAATTTTACAGATTAAGCATGACTTACACCTGGAGGCTGGACCAACAAAACTGAAGAAAAGAATGAGAAAACATGAACTCATTTTTAAAACAGGGGAAGAATTATGTATTTATTAGTTGATGGGGAAAACAACTCATCCAAAGCTATTTACAAACCATTTTGTCATCTCTTAGCAGAACTCCTTTTTTCCCTAGCTTCCCACAAGTTTAAAAGAAGTGCCTGCACAGCATTTATCAATTTACAAGTCAAATTACTTTGACTGAAATACTTAATTAGACTTGTAGATGCAGTAGCATGATAGTACCTCATTTTTCTTCGTAGAGAATGAACATACGCCATTTAGTAGACACTTTAATCCTAAGGGCTGTACAAAGAACATGAATGCGTACCTTCTCCTAAAAACTCAATGCTTCACTTGCTCACCTTACTAAAACTACATCCCCATTGTTTTATACGTGCACTTACCTGCAAGTAAACGAACCAAGAGACATTTACCGTGCCTTTTACAGAGCCTTCGACACATGAAGGGGTCCTTTCTGAAGAGAAAGAAGCTGAATGATTTCCGTGTCTGTATTTTCCCCCATGGAGCCAACCTACTGCACTCTGGAGTCATGTTTTTAGTAGACAGTACAAGGTGTTACTTAATACTGCAAGGCCAACCACATCACTAACTCTCAGGAAAGAGTGGATAAAGCTAGGACACTACAGAATACATTACCAAATAACAATAAATAAAAATGTTAATTACTGGTGTGGGTAGAATTTCATGCATTGCTTTTTAAACACTCAAGTACATTACTCGATGATGCCATGAGCCTGATCCAAACCCATCACTCCTTAAAGGCACTAAATCATATAACCCAGTATTTGCATGTATTAACTTAAAGTAACAGGCCTCTGTTTTATTTGTCTTCTCTTTTCCCCTTGATACACAAACTGAGGGGTACATTCATGCACATGTAAAGATGAAAGCATACACATACATAAATCTTGGTTTCAGATATTTGTGGAAAGCATTTGGGCTACATAAACAGATGTGTCAGAGGCGATGAGTAAGTTATCGTTCCCAATGGACTATAGGCACCACGTGTCCACATCACACTAGAAAAATATTCAAAAACCAGACCATGCTGCTGTGTGATATTTCCTATACCGTTCACCAGTGTGTTAACACAGTGCCATGGCAGAAAGACATCAGCAGTGATTCTAACAACAATTCTAACAATTCTTGCTGCACATCAGTCTGGGAAGGGTTGTAAGTCCATTTTCAAACAATTCGAAGTCCATCATTCTACAGTAAGAAAAATTATTCAAGTGCCCAGGAGCGGACGTCCCAGCAAACTCACCCCAAAGTCAGACCGTGCAATGCTCAGAGAAATTGCGAAAAACCCAAGAGCTACATCTCAGACTCTACAGGCCTCAGTTAGAATGTTAAATCTTAACGTTCATGACAGTACAGTATGGCATGTTTTGAAAAGTTGCCATAAGAAAGCCTCTTCTCTCTTAAAAGAACATGTCAGCACAGCTTAGGTTTACAAAGTTGTGTCTGAACAAACCACAAGACTTGAACAATGTCCTGTGGACAGATGAGACCAAAGTGGAGATGTTTGGCCGTAGTGCACAGCGCCACATTTGGCAAAAACCAAACACAGCATATCAGCACAAACCTCACACCAACTGTCAGCACGGTGGTGGAGGGGTGATGTTTTGGGCTTGTTTTGCAACCACAGGACCTGGGCACCTTGCAGTCATTGAGTTCATAAAGCTTGGCCAAAAAACTTTAGTATACCAAAGTATTCTAGAGTCAAATGTAAGGCCATCTGTGTGACAGCTAAAGCTTGGCTGAAACTGGGTCATGAAACAGGACAATGATCCCAAGCACACCAGGAAATCTACAATAGAATGGCCGAAAAAGAAAAGTATCAAAATAATCAAAGCTTAATTTTTGTTAAATAAATAATGACTGTAATGAATGAATGTAATAGGCCATGTGTTGTTGTTCATCTGAGGTTGTAAGGACTAGAGATATTTCTTTATTATGTCCTAAATCCTTAGAATTGAAAGAGGATGTACTTTCTTTTTCACACAACTGTAGCTGTCTTTCAAGGCTGTTATTTATTTGGAAGATTTATCTTAGCCTCTCATGCCCCAAATTAGTTTCATGTTTTGTGTTCATTACTCCCAAAGTGTAAGATTTAAGACTATCTTTAATGTGACACTACCATACATAGATGTGTTATTAGATTCCAGAATTCCAATTAAGAGCTAAGTCAAAATGGACAAGTCTCCAGGCACCACTGCCATAATAGATTAAAAACCCCACCATCTTTTCTGTCTTAGCTAACAATAGCTGTCTCAGTACTGTTGCTTCTTATGTAACATTTCAGGTGCTCCTGCAGTCATTTGTCTGCATATTATGGTGCATTTATTTTTCAGTCACATCTACATATGTGAACAGAAAGTAAATTCCTTCAAAAAGTTCCCAAAATTTGCCTTTGAACTGAGGGAAGACAGTAAAACCCAAACTCAAAATCTATTGTTACGTTGTATGAAAGGTAAACACTGCACATGTTAATATATATATATAGTGGATTTTTGTTAATGTTCTACTTAGCATGGTCACTGACCATAAATGGTGAAATATGAGTTTCCTGGCTTGCAAAAGACAAAGCAGATGTATGAAGCAGCTGCCAGGTGTGACTATACTGTATATGTGTGTGCTGATAGAGGGAAGGAGCATACAATGTTGTGATGTTGGCAGCATTTCCTCCTTTTCCCCTATGCTTCCCTTTTGTTTTCTCCTTCCTTTTGTTTCCCATTTGTTTGGCCCTCTGTCTTTCTCTGTTGTGTGTGTATATATACCTGTGAGTGTGTGTGTGCTGGGTGTGGCTGCAAGCTCTCCAGCTGCTCTGTCAAACTGCACACCTGATGCTTATCTTCTCATCTGACCCAGCTGCACAGCTCTCTACTCTACTGGGTTCCAAGATGTTTAGCTTCTCATATAGGGCTAATGCTATGGCCAACTTTCAGTTTTGTACTTTGTTTACTTTGAGCTCCAAGTAGCCTGTGTCTCTTGGGTTTCATTACCTGCTCCAGCTTCCTATGCCAGCTCTCTGGATTAAACCTGCCTGCCCCCCGCTCTCCAGCCATTCGGTTCACTCTGCAACTACGGACAGCCAACCAAGACCATCTGCCAATCTCCTCAGTTTATTCTCTTAATACAATAAATCAGACTCAAATTAAATCATAACTCTGTTTCCGTGTCCTGCTGTTGGGTCCAGATTCACTTGCAATTCAAAAGAATAGGATGAAAAAATGTTTTTACAGCCTATAGCAGATGGCATATGTGCTGTTATATTTTGTCTGTTGCACAAATTGAAAAGCAAAAGCAAAAAACAGTGCTGCTTTTGCCTCTCGTATCAGACTACCACTGCTCGGCACAACATTATATTAATGCTGCTATTCTTTGAGTCTGTTTACCAAAGAGTTGCTCATTAGCCTAACATCTGGGCTTTACAGTTTAACTTTCATTTCAGCAAGACTATATGAAACATTGAAAAGCCCACGTTGTCTGTGCTCCAAAAACAAAATAATGTTGCATATTTTATACCATAACCATTCTAGCCATACCTCTCCTGTTGTACTTGTGTCTCTACAGTAAATTGTGCATATATGCTGTGGGTGGTTTACATGGGTACCACTGTGGCTCTGTTAAATTGTGTGGCCTTGTTCTGTTCATCCACTGGATCCACAGTTTTTCCTCTAAATTGTAATTAGAACTCAGACGCATTCTTGTAAGGGGAAAGTAGAGTAAAAGTAGTAAAAAATAAACTAATTAAGTTGTACTTAGTGAATCAAAAGTCGCTTGAAAATAGCTGAATGGGCAAACACTGTATATTAAAATTCTAATTTACATTTTTGTCATAATGGTGAATAAAGTTTTATACTGTAAAATGTAATACTTTAACATATCGTTTGACCAAATTTTGAGTGGCTATATATTTTTCATGTGGCTGTAGTCCAGTTTCTCCCTCAGTACTGACTTATACAGTATTATCTGTCCAGTCATGCTTCTCCTAAATGGACTCACTTTTCTTTTCTTGTGAGGATTTATAAAGTCGTACTTTAGTCAAAAAGCCGACCTCCCAAATGCAAACCAGGCATTATAAATTTGAATGTGAAAATCTATAAATCCCTTTGAATTGAACCAATTATTAGGCCTTGTGACTCTGGTCTGCAGGGCTCCCAGCTGAAGACAGCTTAGTGTTAGTGCCCCCTCATTCCCTGCTTAGGCCCCACTGAACCTCTGCTCGTGGTGAATTTTAAAACCAGCTCTAGATGGAAGGAACAAACATGAGGGTCCTCCAGTTTTACTCTTAAAACGTTTAAAATACCTCAAACGACATGGTTCAAAGACTTGAAATATGATCATCTGGCAACAAGGACATTCATAAACTGAAAGTGGGTAGAGGAGTTATATAAAAGATTTCCTGCTTGTTCCCACATCTGGAGTCTATTAATTATATTACCATGTGTTGTTATATTCTATGCACAATTTGTTTATCAGTTTTCACACTGGAAACACAGCAAACGGATATACTGCACTGTTGCTATCTAAAGGTCCCTAAGTGCTTATGTAGCAACTAATAATTGTTCATTTAAATGCTCAGTATTTCTAGGTTTCAAAACTGGCCCATGGATGGGCAACCTTGATAAAAGGAAGAACAACTTCCCCTCATTTGTGAAAAGAAAATGTAGATTTAGTCTTTGTAAAGCAATTTACTTTGTTGGCCCTGTCTTGACTGCAACAAACTAATGAAGACTTCGTTAAAAGTACTCGCATTGTGACCCAGATAAGCAACCCATTTGCTTTATGAGTTTCTTTCCTCTTTTCTTGCCTAATGTGGCCAATGGATTACTTGTCAGCAACTGCTTCTGTTTAGGCAATCGGTTGCTTTGAGAAGGAAACTAGTTATTGGCTTGACATTTGTATGTACTTTTCTATTGGGTCAAAGGTCATGGTCAGCACCTTTCACCGCATTTTTGTTTAACAACCTCCGTCACATAAATACGTGGGATAGGGAAAGCTGATAGACTCATTTGACATGACAGAGTAATGAATAAAAGTCTGAATGTGACCTTTAGAACACGGGGTCATAAACACTTTATGCTTTCTGTGTGTGTAAGAAAGAGATGGGGAAATGTCTTGGGCATATGCCTTCCACATGAAAGATTTTTGTGTGCACTTGGGAGTAAGCCCAGTCAAGGCCACCTCAAGTCTAACTTAAGTCACCGGAATGAAATGTGTTCTGTTTGACTGCCAACTCGAATCAGGATTCTTTGATGACTTGCCCTTTTGTAGCTTTCAACAGAACATGATCTTATGGACCAGGTGTGGTCCGGTGCAATACTCAGACCTGAAGTACAGCATTTGTTTTTTGTTTTTTTGTTGTTTTTTTTTAAAGGTGCAGGCATATGTAAGTCGAAAGGTAAAAAATAAGAACTGTAGCATCTGTCCAAGTTGATGAATTTGCTGAGAGGTTGGAAGAGACGTCCCCTCTAAACATGGATCTTGGATTTTCCAGAAAAAGTGAAGTTGAGAAATTAGTCTAACCCGCACGTAATGAGAAAGTGCATTACTCAGGCATATAGGTATGAGACATAGCTTTCCACATAACCCTTTGTAGTCCTGTACTGTAAGCACTTCAACATATAACTGCATAACTACGAGTTCAGATAAGACTAAGCTTGACGCTGGAAAAGCAAGATAAGCCCAGCCGTGCTAACACCACTAAAAAAAAGGAATGTGATTAACAAAGTTCTGACGCTTAACAGTACAGCAGGAATTTGCCAGAATGCTTCTCTGTAACCTCTCCACCTCCTCCTAATGTTATTAACTGAAAAAGAATCTGAGGTAATTTATTATATAAAATCAAAATGACACTAATGGAGTAACTATATAAGCGGAAAGGCAGGTATTCAGATAATCATTTATCCATTTTCTTCTGCTTATCCAATTCAGGGTCATGGGGGTGGCTGGAGCCTATCCCAGCTGTCATAGGGCGAGAGGTGGGGTACACCCTGGACAGGTCACCAGTCTATCGCAAGGCTAACACAGAGACACCGACAATGATTCATGCTCACATTCGCAATTTTAGAATCACCAATTAACGTAACATGCATGTCTTTGGACTGTGGGAGGAAGGTGGAGTACCGGGGGAGAACCCATGCAGGTACGGTGAGAACATGCAAACTCCACACAGAAAGGCCCCAGCCAACTAAGGGGATTCACACCCAGGACCTTCTTGCTGTGAGGTGACAGTGCTAACCACTGCACCACTGTGCCACCAGATATTCAGATAACCTCAACTTTAAAAGAAAGTCGGTTAAAAAAAAAAATAAGCACCTTTAAAAGTAATCAATAATTGAGTTAGTGAAGGATTCATAGGAGGATAATAACATATTAATCACTGCAGGCATGTTTTCTAGCTGAATATGCAGGCCCATATTATTAGACTTTCATGTCAGTAGGGTTCTTGTACTTATTACAGTATCTAAAGCATGTCAGGCCGAGCCCATCCATTTTTTTCTTAAACTAAAGCCTACTAGTGTGTGTTCATGAATGATTTATATTAAATCTCACCGACTGCCACAGATGAGGTATAGTGCCTGCTGCAAGATGCCTCCAGAGAAGCAGGTGCTGCTAGGTAATAAGTGAGGTGACTTCGTGAGTAGACATGGAGGCGGAGGACAGTATGAGCTCTTTATGTTCCAACAACGATATGATCAAGGCACCACTTGTAGTTGCCAGATGACAGAGAGGTATTCGTTAACCAGGCTGCCTGTGTACGTGTTTGTGTAAGTCAATGTGTATTACAGAGTTTTGGTCTTCCTTAAGCTGAAGCAGTCAGTCTTGTGGATGCCCTCTCTTATTTTCTTTCTGTACAGCCTTTTTTCTCAGTTTCTCTCTTTCAGTTGCTCTCTTTCCTTTCCATGTCTGTTTTGACTCAAAGGGTCAGATTTACTAAGCAATACAAGCATGGGGCCACAGTTAAAAAAAAAAAAAAAAAAAAAAAAAGAGAAGTAT
>VUQI01003206.1:60474-75507 GCA_015106735.1 Paratilapia polleni | reverse complement strand
TTTAAAAAAAAAAAAAAAAAGCACAGATGGGAGTGGACTGTTCTGTGGGTGATCAACTAACAATACACAAATTTATGAAAACAGCTTGTACTTTTCAGTAATGCAAGTGCAATATACCAAAAGCAGTGCAAACTAGTGCAGGGTCACAAACAAGCAGAACTGATGAGGGTGATGGTAATCTACTAAAAGTACAGGCACAGCCCATCACTTTTAATCTGACAGGCTTTATAGAACATGCAACGCTAGCATAGGTTTTATGCAGATGTTTCTCTCAGGATAAATGGCAACACAGACCAGGAGGAGCAAAGGCAGAGTCATCAATATGTTTCAATACAAGTCTCGAATCTTCTGTCAGACAAAGAAGAAGAACAACTAGGGTCTTGAAGATGGGGGCACCCCCTGGGTGAATTCTGACTGGTCCATCAGAGTTCAAGATTCACTCAAAAATTATGCTGTATAACCTAGGGCTGGGCAATTTGAACAAAAAGTTATTTTTTGACTGAAAATAGTCAATCCCATTAATAGCTGGATTTTGACAGACATATTACAGATACAAGGTGAGAGAGAAGTCAAAGAAGCAAAATAATTGAAATTTGATTTGAGATGTTGATGAGCTATGTGTGTGCACACTCCTGCTGACTAAAGACATGCAAAGTATAGTTCTTCTGCATTTTTCATTACGGACCTATCTCTGTGTAGAAAAATGAAAAAAAAAAAACCTGAAAAACTGGAAAATGCTCACTGAAAAAAAATAAATAAAATTACAGTCTGAAGCATATCTATGGCATCCGTGTACACATACTTTGAGTATACCAGCCTTAAGTTAATAAGATTCCTCACTGTGAGGAAGAGAGTGAGATTCATTCTCATATTCAAGACCATATCATGCTGGACTTAAACACTGCATTTTGTTATGTTTGTATAACAAAATGTTACAAATAACTCCAAGTGTATAGAAGTGTACTTAATTGGTCTTTATTGGTATGGGACCAAGATAAATAAACCAAAAAATATAATTTTATTACTTATTCACCTAAATTATTTGAGCTTGCTTCATTTCAGCTCAGTGTGACTTTACTGTGCTATGTAGAAGGTAAGTGAAATAAAACCTCTCAACAAGTGTTGCTGTTAGCTTACTTAATGTTAGCTCCAGATATCATGTGGTACATTTGACATGCATTTGACATTTACTAGATCTTCAGCCAAAGCTGCCAAAAATTACTATCTGCCTAACGTCAGAAATATCAGGATGTCACAGAGTAAATATCAGTTTAAGGAGCTAGCCAGCCAATGTTTGGCTAGACTTGAAGCTGACGAAAATCTTAAGGGGTGCTGCTATAGCTCACTTAGCTGAGTAGGCTGGAAAGCTGCAGGGTTGTGGGTTTGATTCCATCCTGAACCGTTTCCTGCATGTCATTCCCCTTGCTTTTTCCTGTCTGCTCTCTACTGCTCTATCAAAGAAAGGCTGAAGGTTTAAGATAACATTAATCTCAAAATAAAGTTATACACTACAAAGTTTAGAATTATAATAATAAATAATTTCACCCTTGTTAGACTTGTCATATTGACTGTGCTCCCCAGAATAGGCAAAGTTGTGCTAATAAATCCCTAAATACATCCCTAATAAATCCCTAATACTGATCCAAAATAAAAAAAAAATTTAAAAAAATTATATATAGTTATATATATAAAACATATATTTTTAATGCTGTTAAAAAAAGTGCCTCTTTTCTAATACCTTGGGATTAAATAAAGATGTATAACAAAATCTTTTTAAAAAAAATCCCCTGCAACCGTGGATCTTACCTATGAATGGTGATGGCAGGAAAAAAAAAGAGGGGAAAAAAAGAAGGTAAAATTTTACATCCAATGAACTCAATGCGGTGTTAATGTAACAATAAACCAACTGAAAATAGAGCTCAACTTTTTTTTTTTTTACAAAAAAATATGATCCTAATGTCAAACTACATAGTGAGAAGTGTATGAGCAAACCCCACCAACTAAAATCCATTTTTCATGAAGCTCAGAATAGGTTCTGGGACAATGTCAGAGCCTCAGAGCTTGGAGAGTTCTTATCCTATTACCTGTCAATCATGTCCTCCCACAACTCGATTATCCTCTATACCTGTGACTTCAATTACCTTCATTGGGAAGGCAAGGTGTCAAAATATTGATTCTCTTAATGTCGCACTCAAAATAATGACACTCGACCGTAGAGTTATGGCCTTCTGGATAAAGGACTAATAAGCAAGAAGTAATCAAAGGGTGGCAGTGATGAAGTGGGTGACATTTGGAACTTGTAAAGAAGTCTGTAAGGATCCAAACAAAGGAAAGCCCTTCGTGTCTGTATCAACAGCGTCATCCATCTCCCTCTATTGACTGACTTCTGTTACAGCTGCCCTTTTAACTAGAAGATGTCACTTGTCATTTTCCGCTCCTGGGATAATAGGTATCATAAAAACAAAAGGAAAACCAAGCCATAAACTGAGCAAAGCCTCAGCTCTTGATTCCGGTGGTTGACAGTTTTGTTTTATGCACAAGTGCCATATTTTAAAAAGCCAAAATAACTTCTTTAAATGGAGAAAAAAAATGGTATTTTCACCCTGACAGTGGTTCTTCAAGTAGTTTTAACCACATAAGATTTGGGCTGTTTAGTAATTTGAATGAGAAATGAACAAGATAAATAAATGAATAAATAAATTGAATAATTACAAAAATCTGGTGCACACTGCCACATTTAGTGGACCCTTTTCCATTATTGTCAGCAATGGGCTTCGAACAGCTGATAACCAAGGTTAAGTGGAATAAAAGTGACAAGACTGAACTAGGCCATCTCCTGTCTTCACTCAGCTAATCATCAGATCTACTGCTGGGTGAAGGGTAAAAATGAATTTCAACCCTTTTCAGAATATTTCCAACGTGTGAAGTGAGCTCACTGTGGCTGTGCTGTGTTTCTGCAGTACAAAGCTCCAGTCTTTTACTACTGATTGGTCTAACCGCAACATTTGAATGAAATTTGCTTGGAAATCCAACGTAAAAGGTGTGCTCTTATCTCGAATGTATCTGCTGACACGCCATGTGCGGAGACACGGTCTTTCAAACAAAACTGCAACATATTTTACCATTTACTGGCACCAGAGGAAAATGAGGGGTGGGAAACTAAATGCTGCAATAGCTCTTTCATGCCAGAATAGTTTTAGGGCGCCAGCAGCTAAATTGGTTTACAAGTTGATGCATTAGAAAAACACTGATGGAAACATAATCAAAAACACCAGGCTAACTCGGCATGCCAGCGAGGCGACATATAAATCAGAAAATAGCAGATAAGAGGGAAAAAGAGGCCAGGAGGGCAAGTTGAAGACAAATAACCATTAAATCTTTGGGAGACACTAAGCAATTTAGACCAGACGGCACAATTATATAGCACTCGTCATAAAAGACCCAAGGTTTATAGGTCAGGAGAGTTCCACTGTGATTTTCCTGTTGTGGTGTTAGAGGAAGTGAGCCAAAGACTCTGGACCATCTCAGTCTAAACCTCCAGGCAGGTGTTTTACAGTATGTAGTCATTGTGTGTTTGCAATGCATGTACGTGTGCATATACCTCAGAGAGTTTGTGTGGATTTTTCTGTACTCTAAAGGGAGGAAATTACTCATTGTTGAGCTATTAAATATTTTGTGTTTCAACACAACAATTATTTGAGTCTTTAAAGGCAACGTGCTATTCATTTAAAACATGGGTTTCCTCTGACAGAACAGACGTCTCAGCCCAACTGGAAGATTTCACATTTTCAGACAACAAAAGATATGCATTAATCTTGTGGTATCAAGCAGAGAAGTATGATAGACTGGAACATCTTTCAAGATATGATGACAAACTGTTGAGCTTGTGTAGCCCAGACATTACAAAACAACTTCAGCTTAAGCAGTCTTTCCATTACTGAAATGCGTATTCAGTCATTTGACCCCTGCTCAAAATAATCTGCTGTGTCAAAAAATATTTACTCCTTTTAAATATAGTCAGAGACCTCAATTAAGTCTGCTTGCCACCTTTCTGATGGGGCTAAATCGACTAACTTCTTCCAACAAATTGCTTCTCCTGCAGTGTGCTGGAGGATAGTCTATTGTGGATACTTTCTGGGAATCCAACAGGCAGTCCAGACATTTTTTTTAGAGACTTAATGCATTTTTAAATTCTTTATCTGAAGAATAACTATTTATTGGATTTGATGGATTCTTCCTGTAAAAATGCCCTGTGAGGAAAAAGTTGAACCAGCCACCATTTTTTTCTTCATTTCTAAAACAATTTGTCTAACCCATCATGCCTTCTTTCAGTCATTACAGCCAAATAACTGCTTAACTGTTTGTCAATGCAAATCTATGTCTGAACCAGTTACTTGCTGTAACTGACAACATATGTCATTTATGAGGGAATGAATATATATAATTGAGCTCACATTTCAAAATGTCTCTGTGCCAAGCCTGCAAGCCACTGCAACACTGCTGTGTTACCGGCTGTTACGAGCAAATCCGAGACTATGACAAAAGCAGTCTTTTTTTTTATTTTCCAACAAAATCAACTTTTCTCTTTGCAGCACAGCTTTAGATGAATTATTAATGTGATTTTTGTGGTGAAAACATACAAATATGAAACAGTATGTAGCTTATTTAAAAACCTACAGTCTCTGAAAAATGAAATGGAATACTTTACAAGCTCACAGAATCAGGACCACATACTGCAAGAGTTGCAGAAACTCCAGGCAGTGGAGTAAAAGCACTGACATTCCTATTTGATAGATATATTAAACCATAGAGATTTGGAGGGGTAAGAAAATTACTCGAGGCTACAGCTTCAGATCAAAGGTCACATTTCGATAATGTTTTAGAGTGTGTTATGCACTTAAACCGAGTTGAACTTTGAACACAATTCAATTCAAGCTGATTCAGACCAAAATTTTGTAAATTAACATTTGTCTTTTTGCTTGTCTTATTCAGATTAGAGATTGAAAAGTAGACTTTGTGAGCAATTTTAACATTAACTTATTACATCATGGCAACCCCATGCTATGCAAGCATTAACAAGTGACACTGGAAAGAAAAGATGTTTCTCTTAAGTGTACAGTAAATCAGAAAATTCTGTAAATACAAGCTGCAGACTTCTGCATAGTCAGACATGGAAAGAGAGGACATTTCCCTAACAGGATCCAGATTGAAAATAGGCGGACCTTTTTTAAATTAATACATAAAGAAGATCTTTAGGCCTAGTGGTGAATTAAAGCCATTTTCTGTCATAAGCTGTATTTTTTAAAATCAGAGCTCAAAAATCAAATTGAAATTAAATGCGTAACTGTAGCCTAACATTATCTTTGGCCAAAACTAGAGAAATACAGACCATTCTTCTGTGGTGTTACACTGTAACCATTCACTTCGCATCAGTTGGCTGTATTTTCCTTTTCCCTCTCCTAACCCATCTGCAATTCTGATTCCACCTCTGTGCAGCCAAGTGTGTCCATTCCAGTACCTGACAGGCCCACTGAAGGTGTACAAGCAGCCTCTTTAAACTGCAGAGGATGACGGATAGCCAGCGTACCCCACTGGTCGGGTGTGCTCATGTTTAATTCTGATTGCAACCTTTTTCACAGCCAGTCATCCAGGTGCTCAGCCTAGTCTGGAGCACCAGGGGAGCTAGAGAGAGTGGTGGTTCTGAGCAAGGGCCCTCTGTCCATCACCTTCAACATTTGCCTCAGCGATCATTCAATTTATTTTATAGCACCACTCCACTTGATAGCACTGACCTCCCAGATCCCTTGGAGAATAATGAGATGACTGAACTGATCTCCCTGTTGAGACTCAAAGACCAACCACCTTGTGAGAATCTTCAGGAAAATTACTCTGTAATAAAAAGGAGAGCGGGGAGTAAAGGGATTAATTTCAGTCAAGTGGTGTTCTGATTTCAAAGAAAGCTCCTCTCAAACCCTGCTGAGCACTTGTAGCATTGTCCCTTCACTGATAGGCATGTGTGATTGGTTTGTCATGGATGGGGTTCATCATGATATCTAAATACAAGGAGTGGGTTTTTAAATGAGATGCTGAAGGGTCTCACATGATACCCCAGAAACTGACCAAAAATGGCACAGCAAAGATCAGAACTCCCAGGAAAGAGGGCACATTTCAATTCGAAGAGTGCCATGCTGTGGCCAGAACATGGAAATACATTTGGAATTTGGCTAATATGAAGTTGGAAAGCACTCTTTTTCAGTAATGGTTTAACATTATCATCCGGTGCCCCCATATGCTACAGGTCTTGTGCCACAGCTGGTAAAACCATATTAAAAATCCTCAACATTTGGAGCTGGGACTAACACATATCTAAGTAATACTGGAAGTAGCATCAATAAAGCATAAAGAAAAGTGGAGCTTTCTGTCAAAATGAGTCAGACAACAAATCTTTGAACTCCTTTATAAAATGAGGATAAAATCACAAGAGTTTTCCATGTGTGTTTTTCTTTTAGAGATGCTAAATGATGAAATTAGTATTAGTATTTTTCCAGAAGGGTTTATAACATTTTAAGCTAAAAGTTGTGGGTTTTCTTCAACTCCATCTTGTAGCCCCAGACAACAGATGTAATGGTAATCACTATGAAACCAGACCAGGCTGAAAGAAGCAAAAGAACCTTAAATAAATGTCTATTTCATATGAATACATAAATATACTATATTTACAGTACTGTGTAAAAGTCTTGAGCCACCCCTCATTTCTTTATGTTAGGAAAATGGGAAATAGGTGCAGTGATTTATTGAAACATGTGCACACAAATACAGTATATAAGGCAAAAACTAAATTTGTACAATTCTAGCAAGTTTGAAAGTCAATATTTGGTATGACCACCTTTATTCTTCAACACAACCTGAACTCTCTAAGTCAAGCTTTCTTGTAATTTCTTGAAGTAGTCTTCAGGAATAGTTCTCCAGGCTTCTTGAAGGACATTCAAAGCTCTTCTTTGGATGTTGGCTGTCTTTTGTTCTGTTCTCTGTCAAGATGATCCCACACTGCTTCAATAATGTTGAGGTCCAGGCTCTGAGGAGTCCAATCCATGACTGATAGTGTTACATTGTGTGTTTTTCTATCCAGGTATGCTTTTACTGCATTGGCAGTGTGTTTGAGATCATTGTCATGATGAAAAAAGAAGCCGTTGCCATTCAGGCGCTTTCCAGATGGTATTTCATGGTGAATCAAAATCTGACTGTACTTTTCTGCATTCATAATTCCATCATTATCAGATAGATTCTTTTGTCCACCACTTGTTGAGTTTCCTCAAATTTTATAAGGACACACTGCACACCATGCACCAAGTTTTCAGCTTCAAAAATCAAAATAAAAAGGAATAAAAGATACAAAATACAAAAATACTATTTTATGTCTGTCAAACTGTGTTATTTTTGGCATTTTTCATAGATTCAACTAAAGAAATGGGAACAAATTATTATCATTAAGTATTACCAGCCTGAGATACAAATCCCCTTTGGAGTTGCAACAGGAAGGGCACTCTCTGCCAAGTCAAAACATGTGAACCAAGGGAGCAGCCAAAAAAGTAGCTTTTTATTATTGCAACAGGCTGCTAGTAAGTGCCTAAAGATACAATTTAAAATTGTTTCTTTGCTAAGTTGTCTGTTATTTGTAGACACAACACTGGTTCATCCCTTGAGTTAGGTGCCTTTTTATGCTTGAATGATCAGGTCAGTGTTAAGTGGCCTAACAAACAAAAATAAACATTCCTCTGAAAATGGTCAGATACAAGGACTGGACTGAAAATTAGTGAAAAAGCAGCCAATGTCCAAAGAAAAACTTTGAAAGACCTTCAGAAAGCCTGGAGAACTATTGCTGAAGACCACTTTAAAAAGTTACAAGGGGTGGCAGAAGACTTTTGCACTGTACTGTATTTTCTGGGTAAATTAACTAAAAGAGAGCCATTATAAAAGTTATGTTGTGACATAAATTAACATAAAAAAATAAAGGTTTTTCAGAGTGCTGCTGACGGTACAACAGAATCGGTGAGAGGGAATCAGAGGAGTATGTCATCACTGTAAAACCAGTGGTTCTACAATCTGAAAAAAGGTCACACCCCAACATTTTTTTGGTCATAAAGGACAAAGAAGAATGCTATAGATTTTTTTTTGTGTGTGTGCAATAAAAATCAACATGACATCATCAGCAAATCTTTTTTATTTTCCCAACATTCCATTCAACATGTCACTCATTCAACATAGTGTCAAGCCATATTTTTTGGTCACTGAAGCACAGCTTGCATCGTCTGTATGTTACACCAGCAGGGCCTGAGCCACAGTTTGAAAACGACTGCCCTAAACAGTCGCTGTAGCCATATATTAAAAATCAAAAAATCAGATACTTAAATCCTATTAATTACACGCATTGCATACACACACTAAAATCACTGAAGGATATAAACCCAATAATTTCACACATAATGTACATATCACCAGTCTCTTTTCTTTTTCCACCCCTCTGTCACATGTACACCCAAAGCCAAATTCCTTCCTGTCCCACTGATTAATGCAAACATAAATCAGACCTTGAGATGATTGCTGTAAACAGTATTGATAGTCCATGTGGCCTTGGTGTCAGCACGTTTCCCCGTGTTTATATGAACCATTGCCCATGCTTCTCTCTACACCACCTGCTCATTAGCATCTCACCAGCAAACTACGGCGCAACCTAATTCCACTGGGAGGAAGGCATGAAGGGGAAAGTCTGGAGGCAGAAAGAGAAGAGGTGGTTAGTGTGAGAGAAACTTGGAGCCTGAAAGAGAGGAAGTGAAAAGGAAATTGGGGGAGAGGAAATTAAGGCAGTGACAGAGAAACGTAAAAGAGTTTTGCAAAGAGGAAGTGGCTGAGAGTGTGGAAGATGGAGAGGAAGAGAAATCTGGCAGAACCAGGAGTCCTTGAAGATGAGAAACAGAGAATATGACAGTTGGAGAGGGTGAGGACAGCTGTGTCTTTTTGATGGCACAGGGTAGCGTTTGGGTCCTGTCTGTCTTGAATGCATACCATGAATTTTCCTCCTGTGAATTTCTAAATAGCACTTTTCTTCTTCGACAGCCTCTGGAGAGAAAGGTAGCCTTCCCCTGGGTTAGTATAAGAGAGTGACAGTCAGGGTGTTTTTTGGAAGAAAGAAAAAAAATTATATGACAAACTCAGTTGGGCTGTTGAATCTCAATGATTCTCTTTGGCGCTCTCAAACACAACATCTTGACAGCACTGAGCCTTCAGCCCAGTCCCAGACAGTCCTTCAGGCTTACTGCAAAGGAATGCAGAGCAGGACTGATACAGTTATAAATATCCCATCTTCTCCTACATTTGATGTGATTAAACACTTTCTGAAGTCTTTAATATCCGCACATAAGAACAAGAAAAAAAAAATACCTTTCTTTATTAATGTGATATTGTTTAGGTTCAAAGCCCCCACTCAGTTTCCACAGCATTTCTCGTGATTGTGAGTAACACGGGCCAGAGCCTCATGATAAGGATCATGCTCATTGAGACAATTTAATGCTATTTCTAGGGAATTTCTCTCCTCAGGCTGATCCCTTTGAACTGGTTAAATTAGCACGGAAACACTATTTTCCACTCCATTCCCCAAAATAAATGAATAAATACATACAACTTGCTCTTTCTGTTGATAAAAGAACCATATGGAGTGTAAGAAAAATATCTCGGGGAAAGAGTGGGAGAAAACCTCCAAATAAGGAATTGGTATGATGAAGCAAAGGGGAAAAAAACAGTCTTTTAATCATTCATGATTCAGGACTGATAACAATAATCGCCATGATCTGCACTTGCGTTGGTTTCCTTTTAGCACACTCTGCAGTTATATAATTTTAACAACAAGACAGAACATTGCAGAGGGGTTTCTGGCAATCTGTGCTGTGTGCTTTCACACCAGGTAATTTCTTGTGACAGAGGCGGTCTGGCCGTCTTAACAAAATATGTGCTGGACCCAGAGCTTTGATTTTCGAAGATGTGCTAATATTATTCCCCTACCTTGCAGGCTTATCCTGCTGCCCACCCTTATTATTAGATTAGTTCCTTCCTTTTCCCTTAAAACATCTGGAAGCCATATCAGTAGCTACCAAGGGCTTTAAAATCCAAGGGCAGGGACTATACAGCAAGGGTATCATACCATAAGGGCATTATTTGGTTGGTGGGATATGACTGTGCTCAAAACAGAGAACTCAGCATTTTTTTATTTATTTCATTTTTGGAAAATGACTCTTGGCAGGATCCTCCTCCCAAGTTCACAAAGTAACAAAGACTTAGATTAAGACATTGTTAACGACAATCAAATTATTCACTGTTTTCGATCATATTAGCTTTGGCTAAATATTATGGACATTCATGATTAATAATCCTTTGCTGTAAGTGTGAGAAACAGAGCTTGGTTGAGTTATTTAAAGGTGAGACTAGAAACCACATTCAACCAGCATCTGTGTGTGTGTGAGTGTGGATACTGTATGAAGCGGGTGATTGGGCCAGACGGCAAGTATCCCCAGATGGTGATCCCTAATGCTGTTAGCAAAATGGCCGTTCCAGGTGGCCAGACTGGAACAAAAACAAACATGTAAAATGATTAATGTAAAAATCAAAATTTTTGGAAAGCCGCATGGATCTCACAATTTTTACCCCAATCTCCACTGCTGTGAGTGACACCTGATTTCCTGAATCTCTTCAATGGAGGAGGAGAGTGTGAAGCATGATCCATTGAGCCACCACAGCCAAAATGAATGAGGGAATACAGCCGACTGAAATGAACTGCAGTTATCCTTTATAGGTTGCTGCAAGTTTGAAGAAGCAGAAACACCAGACTTTGAGTTCCCTCTGTTCTGTTAAAGCTTTTCACTGGCCAGCAGTGGGTGGATTACCTGGGAAATCTGTCAGGTGAATTATTTTTAATGCTGTCTTTGCTTTCTGTGATTCATTTCCACCCAGTGCTCTGACGGACTTTAACTGGTGACACTGAAAAAAAAGGAAAGGGAAAAAAAAACTCAGATCAAAAAGGCAAGACAGAAAAAAGAGGGTAGCCCACCTTCGTTTTCCTGTGGTCCAACTAACTTAATATTTTGTGGCGTGGGAACGAGCCAGTGTATGAACAGCAAAAGATACATTCCCTAACTGAGCTCTGAAAGCTACAGTGTAAACACACCATGAACTCCATCCCATGAGTCATGTTAATTACAGATAAGAATGGAGTGGATCTTAGTTAACACCCGGTATAAATGATGGTTTCATAGAAAGAATAAATAAATAAAACAGTGGACAGTATATTTTTTGGTCCCAGCACAGGTTAAAAAGTTGAGTGGGCAAAGATGACTAAAGACCAGTGAGGTTGGCCACAACCGATGAGAAAGGGAGAGTTTATCAACTTGCCTACTGGATGATGTTAGAATATTTAAGCTGCTTATTTGCTCAGTTTTACTGCAGTAAACTTGACTGTCACTAGCTTCTGAAGAGGGGCAACTGCAAAAAACACAGCTGTAATGAGGCAGAGAGGAAGCGAGACAGTTCTCAGTGGTTTAAAGTTTGAAGATAACTTGGGTCCAGAATGTAAGGAAAGTCCTCCACCTCGATCAACACGGCGAGATAAGCAGGGCAGATTAATACTTAGAGGAGCAGAGTTTAATTTAGTACAATCAGGAACAAGTCGATCTCCCACGCACAACAACCTCTCACTAATGAAGGATTTTCAGTGACTGCAGACAAAAAGCTGTGCTTACCTTAGTGTGTTAAATGACCTCCATCCTTATTTTATTTTTGCCTGAAAACCGGCTGCATCAAAGATGTCTGTGAGTAAGTGCCAGAAAAGAGCCTTTGGAATGTGCATTGGGGGCAAGATCTGTTCAGAATTTGCAACCAGACCAAAGGGGATATATGAGATCGTAATGGTTATAAGCTTGGATTGCTCACCAGTCTTTCTCACTATAAATCAGAGGCGTATATAGTACACTGAAATTGCTTACTTATAAAATAATGTTGATACCTACAGATTATTGCAAGGCAGTAAACCACTGACCCACAAACAAGAGTTTTTTTTTTAGCTTTTTGTTTGTTTGATATATACAGTATTTACTCTGTTTATATGTATAGAGTACATATTGTACTCTATGTAGACGAGTATGTCTATCCAAAAAAAGTAATAATACAGGCCCACCTGAGCAATGTTGCTGGACAATATTATCACTCATCTTTTAAAAATCGCTTTCATAGCTCTGGTGAGATCAGAGTGTCTTGTTAATTAAGGATCAATTTGCATAGGATGGACATCATGGCATCTGGCCTGGGTCAACACCCATGTGCAGTGAAGACAGACACACTGACATCATGGAGAATATAGCTGAATAAATCAATAAATTAGCTGGTTTACTACTCACTTATGACTCGATAAATATACCCATTAAAAAGTTCTTTCATTGGCCTTTGGAAAATGTAAAAAAAAAATCCCTGAAGTTTAAAGTTTTGTTAACAAAGTTCAGAAACAACTCTTTTTTTTCAATGCGTCAGCACAAGTGTGAATCATTGGTTTCTTCCATATTAATATCTCCCCACACTCTGCAAATTAAATATTGTTTGTCTTTTTTTATTATCATTTATGTCTATGTAAGTATATAGATACTTATATATAAGTATTATAGACATATAAGTATATGTCTATACTGACTAAACAATATTATATCTGTTGTTTTAGTAAACAGGTCATCCTTTTCTAGATAAACTGAAGTAACTGCGTGGGATATAAATGTGTAGAAATTATTTGCTTTTTTACAGAATCAAAAACTTTTGGACAATTTCACTTTAACTCTGTGGATACATTACATTGTACACAGGGCTATGTGGTACAGCATATATGCCCATTCCTGAAAGACAATTTCACAATGATATTTGTTAAAAATGCTATATTAACTATACAGTTAACTCACTATATCATGAATTTCTTTCAATTAAAGATAGCACAACTAAGATACTCAAAAGCCTGGGCTGACCCAGAAAAGTTCACATTTTTAAGTAGTATTTTTATTCATCAACTCAGTTCCAAAGCAAATTTGAATTACAGTCAAGACATTGACAATGAATTTTAGTTGAAAAATATTACATTTGTCCTTCAAACTTTTAACTTTTAATCCATTTGCAGCAACTGAAGGCTTGCAGACCTTTGGCATTCTAACATTTTGTTAATTTCTTGAGGTATTCAGGAGATATTTTTTCATATCATGGCTACATAGTAAATTCTCTAAATCTTGACACACACTCATGTGAAAAAGAATGTTTTCACAGGACTCTGTGTAGTACTGTGAAAAATTAAGTACACCCTTACTGGTTCCATGGAAATTAAGAGTGTAGGTAGCCGCCAGGTGCTGCCAATCAAATGCACTTGATTAGTTAATCAGCAGCAAGTGTGAGCACCTCTATAAAAGCTGAAGTTTATGGAAACTTCCTGTAGCTTATAATGACACTATGAGGTTATTATCGAAGAGACCAAGATGGCTCAGTCCTGGAGTCCGTATATTTGAAGCTTTATTAAGAAATCTCATGTATAAATTTATTTGCATGCTCAACACTTCTGAGAATGAGATCATTGCGGGCTTAACAGATATAAGGTTTGACACCGCATGTTTACAGTCTACACTGAGGAGACACTGGTATAGTTGTCTCCTTGTGGGAAGGTGATTTGGGTGCATTTTATTTGTTTTTATCTTGCTTCTAGCGTGATGTGACTTGTTTTGTTTCTATGGACCATGAGTCTGGAATAAATAAAGATTGATTGATTGACCTCATACCAACTGTCAAGCACAGTGGCGGAGGGGTGATTATTTGGGCTTGTTTTGCATCCACAGGACCTGGGCACCTTGCAGTGATTGAGTCAGCCATGAACTCCTCTGTATACCAAAGTATGTCCTCAAATGTCAGAAAATCTGTCTGACAGCTAAAGCTTGGCCAAAACTGGGTCATGCAACAGGACAATGATCCCAAGCACAGCAGTAAATCTGCAACAGAACGGCTGAAAAAGAAAATAATCAAGGTGCTGCAATGGCCCAGTCAAAGTCCAGCCCTCAACCCGATAGAAATGCTGTGGCAGGACCTTAAGAGAGTTGTGCACAAATGAACGCCGGCAAACCATAATGAACTGAAGCAACACTGTAAAGAAGAGTGGGCCAAAATTCCTCCACAATGATGTGAGAGACTGATAAAGTCATACAGAAAATGATTACTTCAAGTTATTGCCGCTAAACGTGGTTCTACAAGCTACTAAATCATGGGGTTTACTTAGTTTTTCACAGGACTCTGTGCAGTCCTGTGAAAAATTTCTTTTTCACAATTGTATGCACACCAGTCATTTCTTATATATACTTTGCAGTAGAGAAAAGTCTTATGAATTGTGCTTCCCAGGGATCCTTTTTCACACACTTTGTCATCTCATAACATGGGTGGTGGGTCACTCTAGAACCTTTATTTTTGCCTCGTCTTTCATCTTCTCTTCTGCTGTCTCATCAATGCACACCTCAAGCATCCCAAGTAAATGCATAAAATGAGAAAATAAGAATTTATTGATGTGCTGCTTCTCTCACCAGACGGTAACTCTGAAAACTGGAGACATTCACAAACTGGTGAATTACTTCTGAAAGTGTGTCATTAAATGGTTTGTTTGTCGATAAAATGTGCTTCTTTTTTTTTTAAGCAGTTTGCAGAAATACATAGAAAAGCCTTAATAGTGAAATTAATTTGCATAAAAATGGAATGCTATTGCAGCTGGATGAAAAACAAACACTTCAAAAGGATATACTACTCTTGGTACGGATGAGAACAATAAAAGCTGAGCATGGCACAACAGAAACAAAGTCATGCAACAAGAACAAAATTAATTAAAATTTCTATCTATCTGCAATTGCTCTGGTATTTTCAACAATAGGAACAAAGTAGTTGGTAAGTCTGTTTTTTTTTTTTTTTTTTGTTTTCCTTTTTTGTTTG
>VUQI01003206.1:41596-60454 GCA_015106735.1 Paratilapia polleni | reverse complement strand
ATAGTTGATTGCCGTGTTTGAAGTTAACATTGAAAAAAGGCAAATTTAATTGCATACATTTTCATTTAAACATAAGACTAAATACATGTTTGATACTTTTCTCTAAGAACTACTCCCAGTGTCTTTATGGGATTAGAAATAACAGCCAATCATTGCTTTCCTTTGTAATTCCCCTCTTGAATGGTAATTGTGGTATCAAAAACGAGAACAGTATTTTTTTTTTTCTTCTACTTGCATGGTTAGCATCAGCAGTGTGTTGTGAGCCAAATGGACTGTGGGATTGATGGTCAGGAAATGAACACACATGCTGAAATCAACCGGCCATTCACTGCTCTCCCACGATTAAAGCTATTTGGTTTCTCTTTTGGAGCGTCGCCGGACAAGTGCTAAAGACTGTCTGCCTGTGAATGTTGAGCTACTGCAGACTATATGTGCAATATGTTTGGGCGTGTAACCATATACAGTCCACACACATGTACACAGGAACATGAGTGGGCTTATTAGTGCTGTTCATGGCCATTCTGCTCTGTGCAGGAGTGCAGCCTTCGTACTCCAGTATGGTGCCCTTGAGCATTAATGGTCTCCTGCTGGCTGGTGGGCATCCTGTGATTAGGTCTACACACAGGTGATGAGAGGTGACTACTAATCCAGTGACACAGACAGCTGCAGCCCAGCTGATAGGATGAGGCTCACCACTCCTTTCTCCAACATTGTTTGTTTGTATGTACAATGTTTCTGTTAAAGTGTGTATGTGACTGTAGGGTCTCAGAGCATTTGCACCTACTCTGCCTTTAGTATTGAGAGTAGTGAGACTGTTCACCTAAAGTATTTGACATGGGAAACCACAGATCATTGACCATTTCCTGACAACTGGAAATTCCACTATGACCGCACACCCTAATCTTAACCAAATAGATATTCTTTTAACCACGATGCCAAAGGTTCCCTGACTTTACTAAGCAATGAATTCAAGTCAAACCTTGATTTTTCATTTTTAGGGAAATCATAATAAGAGTATTTTGTTGTTTGGTTTGGAGGACTTGGCAATAATAAATGGCAGATAAGACAAGATATAATCAAGGAGCTAGTTATTATTATAACACCCCACACTTACTGCACTGATTCTGAGGTAGTGCTTAATCATGGGCCTTGGCAAGTTATATAGTTCACTGAGCTAACAATTCATTTTCTACCTCACAGACATACTGTCTACAGAATTCAAATGTTGCTCATAGTTGTGAGCTGCAAACTGACAGTTTTACTAGTCTCGTGTTTGGGTGTTGGCAGTTATAAACTGTAGATCTTATCACTGGTCTGCACTGACTCAAGCTCCAGGGAACAGCTAAACAGAACAATGCTCTTAGAAAACCACCTTTTCTGTTTTAAAAGTTTGTTTCTTCCAAGCAATACCCACTTTTATACTCAAGCAGTACAAAAGTGGAACCTGGGACTGATCTTTGACAAGACTTTTACTTTTGAAAAACAGATAAATGCTGTTGTTAAAACTAGCTTCTTCCAGCTTCGGTTACTTGCAAAGGTGAAGCAATTTCTCTGTTTCAGAGACTTTGAAAAGGTCATTCAAACTTTCATTTTGTCTCAAACGGACTATTGTAACAGTTTTTATTCAGATGTCAGTCTGTCACTGCTTGGGCAACCACAGCTGGTCCAAGACACGGCAGCTCGGCTCTTAACTGGCACATACACGCACGGACACATATCATCTATACTGGCTTCCTTACATTTGGCTGCCAGTCAGTTTTAGAAATCATTTTAAGATTTCATTTTTGTTTTGCATGGGTTGGCGCCCCCTTGCCTCTCTGATCTTTTGCACACTCCCACTGAAGTCTTCTGAGCAAATGCTCTTAGCTGTCCCAAGGTCCAGATTAAACAGTAGAGGAGATCAGACCTTTGCAGTAGCTGCTCCTAAATTGTGGAAGGAGCCTCTTCACATCAAGACCTCTCCAACATTAGACACTTTTAAAACCCATTTGAAAATCCACCTTTAGTCTTTGCCTTTTAAACCAGACTGAGTTCTGATTACATTTTATATTATGTTGTTTTACTCATATTTTCCCATTTTATATTTTCTTTTTTAAAAACCTGTCTTATTGTTTTGTTATTTTAATCGTTAAGCTGTACAACACTTTGGTCAACAGCTGTTGCTGTTTAAATGTGCTATATAGATAAATACCAAATACCTGACTTGACAAAATATGCACTCCCAACTTGTCAAGAACACTTGCAACACTTGGTGTCACATTTAAAGGCACTGTGAAAGCACAATTATTTCAGTGTGCAAGGTCAATATAATGTTGAACATTTGAACCCAAATCAGAATTGCTTCCTAAACCTAAAAATTATTTTTTGTGCCTAAACCTACCACAAAGCTGGGCATTTAATTTTTTTTTGGCCAGTGTGTAAAGGCACCAACAACTTTAGCTAATATCCATGTGATGCCAGCAGCATCTGACAGACCAGTAGTATTATTGCTTTGGGGATGGGAGTACACTGGGAAAACCAAAGGCTCTTTCCCAGACATCACATTTGAAGTGCCTTGGTGAAAGGTATCATCGCAGTTGCTGAGACAAGTGAGGTGATACTGATTCCTGTTCCTGGAAAAGGGGGGGAAAAAAAGAATTAGACTGTAGAACTGAAATTTCTCATTACAAACAAGTGTTACTCATTTTACATTATCATGTGTACATTCTCCTTAACAAGGGGTCTGGAACAGATCTGAGGAATGAATGTAACATGTACCGGAAAGAAGTGACAGAGCTCTACAGTGTTAAATTACTCGAGATCCAGCTGTAAGGTTTCTGGAGGGCTTGAGGCATTGTTGTTTTATTTTAGTTGGAACAGAGGCCATGGCTAGAGCTTTAATAACATTAACCACAGTTGGAGTAGCACTTCATTGCAAGGTGGAAGATCGTGAGAGGGGGAGAGTGAAGAAAGAGGGAAAGTAGAGGAGAGGATGGGCCATATGAGATTTGCCATATCTGAAACATTAAGCCTGCCACAGAAAAATCACAGCCCGACCTGAACAATGCATCTAACCTTCTGCCCAGACTTTTTTACTCAGCTCCAACTGTACGTTAACGTCTTCTTATCCCCTCACTTCACATCTTTCTTTTCTTTCCTTTCCCTGCATCTTCCCTTCTTCCTTTCAGTTTCCTCTTTCACTCACCCATGAGACCTAGTGGTGATATTTAGACAGAGAAGCGGGCTTCAGGTCTGTTTACAGGCAAAATCTCAGGAAGCCAACATCAGATAAGCAGATTCCTTGGATACACAAGAAGAGCAGATATGTTTCCAGTAAGACGCCTCTACGAAGGATGCGACCTCAACGTTATTGCCCAGGGAAGGATGTGAGTTGAGAGTTCAAGGGTACATGAAAGTGTGCGTGCAGTTGGAAATTTAGCACCGTTTCCAAATGACAACATCTTTGGAAAGGTCTTGATCACCCATCTAGCCAGCAATGCAAAGACAAGATGCCATTAACAAAAAACCAATCTTCCTGCTCTACTGCATCACATTTTTTTCTTTCTGTTCCAAATTCCCTAATTGTCCTTTACGCTCTTGATCATGACACTACTTTGTGGCCAAATTTTCAACCGGCCATAGACACCAGCCCTCCTCTCTCCACCTACTCCTTTGTGCTGCATTGCACAAACGTCATAGAATGTACTCTAAATGGATACCAGGTGCTTCCTCGCAGTGCAGCTCATCATTCTGAGCTTTACTGTAAAGACAGTGGGGGAAAGCTTGGCAGAAACAAGTGTACAGTGTCTTGTCAAAGCTTGTGTTCACCTACCAAGCTGCCACCTCAGTCTTAAAAGGAGAGTTCCAAGATTTATGAAATATAGTCAC
The DNA here is from genome assembly GCA_015106735.1 of Paratilapia polleni. Lineage (NCBI taxonomy): Eukaryota > Metazoa > Chordata > Actinopteri > Cichliformes > Cichlidae > Paratilapia > Paratilapia polleni. Next base: position 56,587 of record VUQI01003206.1, on the reverse strand, counting down.
TTTCTCTCCAAGAGTCAGAGAGAAGATTAATACCACTGTTCTAGTATATGTCCAGCAAACACCATTATGAAATCTTCCTTCCAGACATTGTAAACATCATTAAATAACATGCTATAGCTCATTTGTTTAGTGTAGATAAAACTGTGTGGAAAAGCTACAAGTTATGTACTACAATAAACAAGTAAACATCTGTAAACCATTAAATTTAAATTTTTATTCTTATACTTTTAAACTGTAGTCTCAAATTTAAAGATTTGAATGAGATTTTAATGTAGGTTTAACAGCAGTATCAAATAGTACAAACATAGGTTATAAACAGACATTTTCTACTTACTTGCACACAGCTCTGACTCTATTCTTCAAATCAGCTAGCTGGCTCAACCAGCTTTACACAACATGTCACTTAAATTGGACACTATAGTCTATAAAGTGGTCCGATCCACCACAGAAGACATGCAGAGGCCAGGCTTCATCCCAAATGGAAGACTCACAGGAAAAGGTTGGCAGACATGGAGGATGCGTGTGGAACTTGAAAAAAAATAAAAACTAAAAAAGAAGGTTATTAACACAATAAAAGAAGGGAAATTGTTCATATCCCTGTTGATCTTCTGACATCATTAATACCTGCTTATTTAAGATAAAGTGGTACCAACAGAGGGGAAATCACTGGCGCAGCATGAGTCGATAAAACAAGGCTGATTGCATTGTTTAGACTCAGGGTCACATCTCAGCAGTGAGACAGAGAAAAACGGAGAGAGACCTTCCAGTGAATCTGTCATTATTTCCAAGCTGGAAGGAAGTGGTGAAGAGCTACAATAATGAGGTGCCTTATACCTGCCACTTCAACTGCTCCATTTATCTTTTCTTTCCTGTTTCTCTCCCATGTTTCAAAATAACACAGAATTTCTTTACAATCTCATTTGTTATTCTTAATTCCTCTTATTTAATGTTGAGAAGTATGTTGATGGAGAAAAAGATGGTCATTACATAGATATCCCCAGTGGCACGTCTGTTAATTGTTACTCATGCCTGATTTAGCTTCATGTAATTAATATTGTAGAACTTCCAATTAAAATGTCCACAGTTGTGCCTCATTTTACTCCAAAGCACAGGAAAGATGAAACATTTTGAAGAAAGGTTTAAAGAATTTTATGAATTGAGCTGGCTTTTTAATTACATTTTACAGTAGTAGATTAGCACAGTAGCCTACTGCCACACGTGGATATAATGGTGCGGCCCTGTACACCGCAGTGGATGATAATCATGTGCATTCGGTGAGTAATCCCGGACTGTTTCTGGCTGTTTTAAGCCACCTGAGTTAGTGCGGTGGCTCATCCTGTGTTGGGACGTTTTGATTAAACTGAGGATGATTTGCATGGTGGTCTCAAGGAATTCAAACAGCTCTGGGAGATACATCTGTGAGTCCTTGAAGTAATTACTCCTCAGCTCCAAGATGAATTACATTCAAGTATTCGTCTGGCCCACCAAAAACAACACGGCACACTTCTCCTATTTCAATAAGAGACAAATGTCCTGGGCCAGCGGTGCATTTTGTGTTGTTTCGGATGTTGTTTTCGGACACACCGCATCCCTTTTCATGCGTGCTTTGATTCTTTAGAATTATGTCTGAAAGTCTAAAACAACATTAAGATCACATGTCTGTAAAGTCAACCTGCCAAACTCCAACCTTACTATTTGTCCTAGCGCAACACTTTGAGTCAACCTGACATATGATGAAATGTTGTCCCCTTGTGACCATAATTCTTCAGTCCCTGTACAGTGAAGGAGCGATGAGCCGCAGAGTAATCCCTCTCTAGAGGACCACAGTCTCATTCAACCTTATCATCACTTTGTTAGCCTCTGCATGAGGGAGATTTGTGTGCTGGGACAACAACCAGCAATTTCCAGCTGTGCTGTTTCTTATCTTCAGATTCAATGACTTTGATAAGTGCATACTGTTTTATTCTTATACTCCCTGATATTGCATAAAACCCAAACACAGATATAAATTTGCAAAATTCCCCCCTGATTAGAGTTGAATTATGTTTACTGCCATATGCACTAGCATTACATTGCATTTAATACATGCAGTGTAGTTCTTTTATTGTTATTACTTGTTATTTTTTGGGCTTAACAGACTTTGAAACAGAAATGGAGAGTTATCAAACATATAGTGTACCTTACTTCCCCCAAGATTTTTTTTTTTTTTTTGTCCTTTTCGTGGAATTATAAAAGGTTCCAGCTAAATAAATACAATCTAATTAATCTTCACCCTTCATACATGGAAAAATGGTCTGCCACACTTGATTTGTGAGCTGTTCCATTTTAGGCAATGAAGAGGAAAACTTTGCAGTTGAAAGGGGGAACTCCATCAAACAGTTGGTTTGCATGATTAAACTTAAAAAAAAAAAATAGTTAACAGTGCTCCTTTCACCTTTTAAGTCATATTCTATTATCCGCCTGCTGGCAGACACATACTGTATGCACACAACTGCTCTGCATCATGAAACCTACTGTTTAACATACTTGGTGGCATTTATTTAAAATATTATATCACACAGACAGATATGAATCAAAAGCAAATAGAAAATCAACAGGGAGCATGAGTGTAAATTAAATATGCATGTGATTCCCAGAGATTTGTTTCCACAGAGAGAAAAGTCTCTCTGTACTGTATTCATATTGTATTATCATTAAACAGCGTTCAAACAGCTTGTATCGTTTGCTACGATTATCCATTCAATAAGGAGAATTTATTTGGAAGAAAAATCAAAGTTTTTCTGGTAGTTTGACAGTCATAGATATTGACTTAAACACCTGGAATTCAAAACTTTTCATACCCCTTTAGCAAGATTTTTACAAAGAAGTGCTTATTGTACTACCTGGAGTGTACTATGTGGAGACTATGGTGTATACTGCCTTGCAGTGGAGCCCCATTTCCCAATGCTCTCCTGCTGCTCTCTCTCTCTGGGCAGCAGAGGCTGTGCACAGAGGAGACAGTCTGTTGCTTCTGACTTTTCTCTGTTAGTTTTCCTTTTACATAACGATAGCTAAAATCAAAGCATATCCAATGGTGAAATCAGACTCAAGCCCAGTAATTATAGGCTGCAAGTTTTGTTTTCTTTTTCATTATGTGGAAATCCTTTCCACTTTGTTCTCACTTCTTTCAGTTCCTTTTTGTTGCAAACTTAGCGATTCTGTTGCCAGATTAGGCAACTTTTCATACACTCCTCAGCAACATTTTTTCAAATAAACACCTAGTGAAAAATCTATGGGAGCTCTTGTAGCTGCGAGTGAAGCACACCTCCCTCTGTTCAGCAAGCAGCGGCACTCAGAGTATGTAAACAGTGTGAGAGACATTCTGCTGCTTCAAACCTTCTAAGTAGTTGAGCAACGAATGTGTTTAGTTATGTTCAGTGTTTTTTAATTCGACGTTGTGGTAAAAAAAAAATCATACTCCTCCTCCATCTGACAAAGTCAACTCTTCACTGTTGATTACCATCATAAGTTCATCCTGAGCTCAAAAAATGGGATTCTGGAAAGCCCTACGAATGGCTTATGTAGACTTTGGATGAAATGCACGATAGATGACAGATTACTATAAAGAACATCAGCTTGGGGCATGATTGGTACATACATCATTGGATAAGTGCAGCGATGTTGAAATTTTGAATAAGGTGATTTTGACAGCATTGGAAAAAGGGATTGACTGAGAAAATAGAGCAGCAGGAAATGTCTATATCACCAAGAGGAAAGGAGACTGAATGTGAGAGAACAGATCTTTCATATTGAACCTACAGAATAAACATCGTGCGCACCGTGCATTACAGTATTAAAACTCTTAATTATCTGTGTTGAAATAGTCTAAACAGGGTCACAAAAAGACAGAGGAAGAGAATATCCAAACTCCTTACTCAAAGGACAAGGAAACAATAAAATAAAAAAATAAACAATTTTAGCATGAGTAATGCCTTTTTGAGTAATGCAGAAAGCCAGAGGAAAAAGATCTACAATGGACTTAAATATATCCTGTCTTTTATGGTGAGCAGCCTTGTTCAAAACATTGACATTGGAGGGCGAAAGCCCACAGAAAGTAGCTGAATCCCAGGGAGTGTGAGTATCATTAACCCACCGACAGTGTTTATCTGCCGACGGCAGGCGCAAAGCTTGCAGTATATCTATCTTTACTAAGTCCTTATTATATGTGTACCTTTGCAAAGCTGTCTGTGTGTAATTCTTGCACTCTGAGGTTTCTGAGGTGAAATTGGAGCCCTGATAATCGACTTCTATAAATCCAAAAGTCCACAAGGACCAGCTGAGCGATGCTTATAGCCATTTCCTGTATTACAAGTTTTATTTCAAAATATTATTGTGAACGTAGGACTACAGATTGATTAGTATTAAGAAAACAGACATTTTCTCGTGTTCCAGTAGGTTTCTTTTTTATGACAAGTTGCTGTTTGAGTTTGTGCCTCTATTACACACATAGAGCTCTTCTGCTATTAGGAGTTTTAAGTTGCAGTGCTTTCAGCTATATGTCAAACATCCCTGTAAAGTCATAATAAATCAAACAAATAAGCTTTAATATAGAAATTGCAAAACCATTGATAGACCGCAAAGTTTTTCATTAAGTACTAAATACAGCATATGACAGATCCTGATTATAGTTTTTTTCCCCTACTGGAAGAACAATTTTGACATTGAATCCCAACAGTTTTTTCACTAGCACCATGCATCATTTATTCATAATATATATTATGTTCAGAAAAGCTAATCCCAGTTTGGCTGACCCTTCTATTTCACAAAATTCAACACGTGTGCTTGAGCCTCTCCCACCATTCAAAACCTTCCACAGCTCAGTTAAAAAAAAAAAAAAAAACTCAAAATGTGGTCCTGAGGCAGTTCTCAGGGTTTCCAGAGCAGATATTCTGTTCTGTCAGGGAAACACAGGTTAAGTTCCCCTCTCTGGGGTGCAGTGTCTCAAAATGTGTACACAGACACTGTTCCCCTGATAGCTAATGTGTTAACGTTTACCCCAAGCAAAAAAAAAAAAAGTCCTGGTGTTCATCAAAACTGAACCTGAGCAGAGACCGCTTTGGATCAAACTCTGTCATTCTCAAATTTGAAGGCAGAGAAGTATAAAAAAGGCATAAGGTGGTATCGTGTGGAAATATATAGATCTGTGTTTGCAGAGCCCCTGCAGAGGAAGCCTGCTAAACGATTCTTCACATGTCTTTGTAGGAAATGTTTTGGAAAAAGTAGGCGGGTAAAGTCTCTCTTTTGCTAATCGGTGCTTTAGTAAAGACCACAGATGAACTGAATATCCTGTTATTGGGGTGGGTGTGCTAGGGGTTCGGGGGCGGACTAGAGCAGATGACTGTGTGAAAGGGAAAGTGTCCCAGGGATAAGAAGGTCTCTTTAGGAGGCTGAACAGACCAAAAACAAATACAAGATTAGTGATATGGTACAACCTCTAGTTTTCTAACTAGTTACAGTGTGATAGGGGAGCATCTTCTTATAGCACGCTTTGACAGGTCAAATGGCTGCTAAACCTTTGCATTTGCAGTTACAGGGTAGTTACCACACCAATGCTAAAATATTGGCATAAATACAATATAAGTAAAGTATGACATGTTATTGTAGAGCAGCTCAACAGTGTTGGTCTAACAGTAGTTCATAAAGAAGGAAGTCACTGTGTTTTATTGCTGATTTTTCTTATATTACACCCTTTAAAACTACATTTTTATTCTTCTGCACGTTCAAGAACGAAGAGATAAAAAACTGAATTATCTTGTGCATTTTTAAAACATGTTTAAATACCTTTTCTGCACTCTACTTTCAGAATGACTCTGTTCTCCACCGTAGTTTTTTTTCTTTCTTTCTTTCTTTGCGGTCATCAAAGAAGTTGGCTAATCTGTAGTCTGTTTCAAGTGTGCTCAGTATTCCTACATCCCTCTTTCCCATAGAACCTGCACATTCTCTCCAAGAAACTCAGAAAGACATGAGTCCACCAGGGAGAAAGCCTTTGAAATGTATGCTTTGGTTGTGTCTTCAGTGAGAAAGCTTGCATAAATAACCACACACAGGTCCTCATGAATGCAAGAGACACCAGATACCATGGCTGAGCCAGTAATGGGCCTCATAGTGTATTCTGACCCTCCACTTTTTAACTGGTTTCTATCCTGTGATTGGGAAATATGTACTCTTTGTCTAAAAGATGGCAACAAGCCTTTTGTTATTTTTAAAGCTCTCATTTAGACTTTTGACCATAGCTCTGGTGAGTAGCAATGGTGTCACATTTAAAACTTTCTGAGTTATCAAGTCTTGGTGGGAGGAAAGATGGTAGGAGGAGTGCTTTTTTTAATATACTGAATAAAACCCAAAGAGTGGAACCCGAGTTCCATTCTTTGACCTACTTTAAAGAAACCCAACCTCGAACTTTTAGCAGAAAACTTAGAGGTTAAGTAAATGTTTTATTGGTTGTGCTGAGCATTTTAATAGATATTCCTGATGTATTTTTCCTTTTACAAAAACATATATAAACATGGCTGGTTACTGTATGTTTTATTTTGCTGTCATAAGGGATATCATGATTTAGCCTTGAGCAGTTTTTTTCTGGATATACTTACTATCTACAAGATTTGTGGACAATAAACATGGCCTAAAGTTTTGCCTATATCTCTCAGTCGATCTGTTTCCTCACTTTCCTTTAAAAAGTTATATTGGTTAACTCTTGGGAAACCACTTGGATCATTTTACTCAACATTCACAATACATTATTGGCTTTTTATAAGTTGGTGCAATGCATCAGAGTGAACAATGTCTTCAGGGTGTTATTTTTCTCTCATTTTACTCAGACTCCTCTTTATGCTCTGTAAGAAAGCAAATGCAGCTAAGAATTGTTCTCTCTAATATGTGTTTCACTGGTTTCTAAAGCCTGATATTACCTAGGGTAAGATTGTGAATTGCTACCTTGTAGCATTTCACAATATTGCAGTTATTACCCCATTTCTGTGTGCTTCCATTTCCCTTTTCCTAGATTTCTTTTCTGTTTTTTTAAACAAAAAAAAGAAAAAAAATGGCACTGCAGGGAGTTACTTTTGGGTACAAATTTTCTTTAGTGCAAACATCAGTGTTGTGAGACCTGTTAATTGGCCACTGGTCCAGGGCTACTCTGCAGGCATCTAAATGCTTGAACAGTGTTGGATCTCTGTGCATGGGGGGAAAAAAATGAAAGGATATAAGGGCTCCTCACAGCCTGATGACCTAGAAGAAGTCAATGAGATGAAGTCATTCTTGCCTGATTTCCAACTAAAACAGAGGACAACAGCTGAAAGAGCCAATGATCCGTTAGGTCTCACTCAACCACCCACCAGCATGTCTGATGCACATGACGACATATGCTCGCACAGGCCAATACGTGCTCTGATGTTCGGTTTACTTCCTAAAGAGCGATGAAAGGGTCCAAGATTAAGAGTGTCGTTAAGTAACGGTGACCAGTGATCAGAGGAGAATTTTTGTCTGTCACCAGTTTTACAAATGGCTGGTTTCATCTCAATGACCCCAGAACCTCCTTTCAACTCCTGAGGTTTTACTATTTGCTTCTAGTTCTGCTTTTTGGAAAAGATAAACTAAAGCGTGCAAAACGCAGGCAATGTAGTCTACAGAAAGACTGACTCCAGCACAGCCTAACTTTAAAGACATCATAAATAATCACTTCAAATAAAATTGTTCTTTATGCTGAGAATATACATGGATCAAAATGCAACAAGACAGGGAGCTGTGTTTTGTCTAAAATGTAATAACACACGGCAAGCACAGGACAAATCCAAGAGACACCACAAAAATGAGATGGCTCCTTTCCATTTCAAACATTTTCAAATAATGGAGCACTGCACCACACCTGATGATCAGAGGGAATCTACATGTGTTTCCATTACAGATATGTTCCTCAAGAATTTGAGAAGCAGCACGTGTAGCTCACTTTAATACAAACCCCTACCATATGGGAGCAGTTAGCTCCATCCCAAGAATTGATTAGGAATATCAGTAGATAAAAGGTTAGCCCATCCTTCTTTGGCATCCACTTGTTAAGTTCTGTACTTTTAATTTAGTTTTCTTTTAAAAACCCAACTAAAAATCATATTGCCTTAAAATAACCAGCATTGTCAATAAAAATATTTTTTTGAGGGAAACATTTTTATCACAAATAGCATTCGTTTGTGAACATATTACAAATACAGTCATGGTAAATAAAGAAAGTACCCCCTCTTTAAATTCTAAGGTTTTACGTATTGGGACATAATAAAAAATAATCTAAAATTAGGTAAATACAAACTCAGATGAACAACAACACATGACATATTACACCATGTCATTATTTTTTTTAACAAAAACTGAGCCAAAATGCAGAAGCAGTGTGTGAAAAACTAAATATACCCTTACTGCTTCCATAGGAACTAAGAGGAAACGTAGCAGCCAGGTGCTGCTAATCAAATGCACTTGACTAACTGATCATCAGCAAGTGTGACCACCTCTATAAAAGCAGATGTTTTGGCAGTTTGGTGGTCTGGAAAATTCACCTGTGTGTTAACACAATGCTGAGGAGGAAAGACATCCGCATTCATCTTAGAGAAGCAACTGTTTCTGCCCGTCAATCTGAGAAGCGTTATAAGGCTATTTCAAAACAATCTGAAGTTCATCATTCTACAGTGAGAAAGATTATTCACAAGTGGAAAATATTAAAGACAGCTTTCCCAGGAATGGAAATCCCAGCAAATTCACCTCAAGGTCAGACTGTGCAAATTGCCAAAAACCCAAGAGCTACATCTCAGAATCTACAGACCTCAGTTAGCATGTTAAATGTTAAAGTTCATGACAGTACAATTAGAAAAGACTGAACAAGCATGGCTTGTTTGGAATGGCTGCCAGGAGAAAGCCTCTTCTCTCTTTGGCCTTTGGAGAGACAAGACCAAAGTGGAAGTGTTTAGCTATAATGCACATCACCATGTTTGGCCAAAACCAAACACAGCATATCAGCACAAACACCTCATGCCAACTGTCAAGCATGGTGGTGGAGGGGCTTGTTTTGCAGCCACAGGACCTGGGCAGCTTGCAGTCACTGAGACCGTGAACTCCTCTGTATACCAAAGTATTCTAGAGTCAAATGTGAGGCCATCTGTCTGACAGCTAAAGTTTGGCTGAAACTGGGTCATGCAACAGGACAATGATCCCAAGCACAGCAGCAAATCTACAACAGAATGACTGGAAACAAAAAAAAAAGAATCAAGGTGTTGCAATGGTCCACTCAAAATCCAGACCTCAGCCCGAATAAAATGCTATGGTGGGACCTTAAGTCATCTATGCATTAATGAATGCCAAAATTCCTCCACAATGGTGTAAGAGTCATATAGAAAACAATTACTTCAAGTTACTGCTGCTAAAGGTGGTTCTACAAGCTGAATCTTGGGGTGCACTTAGTTTTTCCACACACCGTTTCTCCATTTTGGCTCAGTTTTTGACACAATAAATAATGACATGGTGTAATATGCCATGTGTTGTTCATCTCAGGTTGTCTTTACCTAATTTTAGGACCTGGTAAGGACCACATAATTTGGTACGTAAAACCTTACAATTGACAGAGGCTGTACTTTCTTTTTACCACGACTTTGTTTTTAATGAAAATATCTTGCCATTTAGTAGCTTTTCTTCTGTCTTTTTCAGGAACCCAATCATATATTAGATGTGGTAGGACTCACCACCCAGAAAATGCATAAGAACCATGTAGCACGGTAGGGTTTGCACAAAGACTCTCTCAACCTTAACAAGAAGTTTGGTTAAATTCAGGCACGAGACATACTTGGTTGGGTTTAAGCAACAATTGTGTTTTGGGTTGATACAGACCCTTTCACAAAGTTTACAATGGTAGAACATATTTTTTAGGAGATAGAGTTGCATAGGACAGGAGGACATAACGTAGAAACTCCTCAGGAATGGTGATTACGGTCCACTGAATTGAAACCAGCCAGGGAGAAACCAGATCTGAGCCTGCAAGAAGTATTATGGTAGTTAAATCAAATAAAAGCCTTGGCTCAACACATCACTTGTGTTTTCTCCCTGCCTCCCCCACCAACATTGCACATTAAAAAGGAGATGAATCAGACGTCTGCAGTACAGAGAAATAACCCTTTGAACCTTCAGCAAAAGACAGATTAAGAGGAAGTAATTGAGAAGGAGAAGCAGTAAAGGCTCAGGTAGAATGTGAGTGACTTAAAAATGCAGAGCTGTTTATCATAGCTAGCAACAAGAGTTATCGGCCTGAATTAGATATCCAGATTCTTGGCTGCCAGGGGCTGCTAAAGAGAAAATAGTACCCAAGGACTTTCCTCTGTGACTCCCATCCCCCTGACCAATCACAGTCCAGGTGCCTCACCCTTCCTGGCTCACATTATTAAATTAAAGACCAAGATTTATACCTTCAGTGCCAAAGCAATGGCTTTAGTCAGATTTGGAATCATTTATCCCATCAGAGGGTCGGCGAGTCACAGGTTTGATTGATAGAGCAAGAGCAGTGGGGGGAGGATACAGTTACATACTGCTGCGTTGCAGGCCAGAGCTCCTGCATCTTTAATTCAGTGCTGAACAGCCTTATAGAGTCCAGACATAGCAACACTGTGGCACAGATAAACAATCCCCCAGACAACAATGACAGGGTCTGGAGCCATCTCTTTGTCGTTAAAAGACCAGACCTGAGACTAAATTGTAATACTGAGTTTTGATGAAACAGCAGGGCAGCAGTCTGGTTATAGGCTGCCCTCCTATTATTCCACCCTTCTTGCCTACCTTGCACTACCATATGTCACAATAAATGTCACTTGTATACTGATGTTTACTAAGAAATAACATATGAGGAGCCATGCAGTTACTGCAAAGGAGGAGCTAATTTTGGTGCATGGGTCAGAGTGGATTATCTTGCTTATACCATAGCCAGCTGACAAATACTAAGTATACAGTGGAGTAGTAAGAGGAACTGCTGTTTCCAAGAGTAATTTTCTACAGCATTAAAGAACAGGAGCCTAGTGGACAATGTAATGAGACTGTTAGTTTTTAATTAATAAATTGTTTATTTATTTATTATTCAAGCACCATTTAAGAAAAATCTAATTTAGATCAGATGGGGATATAGGATTGTAGGATAGCTATACATTCTAAGATATGAATTAACTTTAGTAGCTTGTGTAATTCAAAGGAACTCACAGCAGCATAAATTAGACAGATGAATCTTTGGCAAATTCTAAATACTTTGTTGTCACAAATGGGAACAAAATATTAATCCCAAACTTGAGCTCTTATTAATGCAGTGTCAGATTTCTACAGTGCATAGTTGTTAATTTGTTGGCGTTAGAGGCAAACACAACAAAATTCTGGGCTCTTTGGATGCTTTTTACTGAAATTCCCCGTGGGAGCCACGTTTGATGCTCCTCACAACAATGTGTACCCAAGCTTGAACTATCATTCTTTTTTACAACCATTTAACCACCAGAGTACAGTGCCACTGTGACTTTAAAGTGCTCCAACTGCCAGATGGGTTCCCAGACTGTCACCCAATCTGGGAACCCATCGGCTATAGTCTGATGACTTAGCCTCTGGGGACAACAGCCAATATTTCAGCTTCTGGTGAAGGCAGCAGATATCTGGGCCAAGACTTCCAGTTCTGTGCACAGGTCATTGTTTATGGATGTAGATACACTTTACAAAGCCAATAAAAAGCTAAATAATTGTCGGACAATAGCCTATGGTATTGAAATTGCATTTTGCCAGATGCTTTCCCTCTTTTGTCTTACAGCTTGTCACCAAATTCTGCATATTCAAATCTAGATAAATGTTAAAAAGATTAGTGGTCACTTAATGAGTGGGGCTTTTATCATTTTGCAACAATTTCTGGTTCAGAGTATGTAATTCTCGCTGGGTTTTGCCAGAAATTCACTAGAAATTGAGAGATGCTTTTTAGAAGGCTTATATGGTTGTGTATAACTTCATTTGATACAAAAACAACAACCTGGAACTCAGAAACAGGATTTAAGCACATTGCAGTCAGAAAAACAGGATGCTGGCAGTATTAGCTGATGTTTTTATTTTCTCAATTCCTGTAGGGATGTGGCAATAGCTGTGGAAAATCATCAAAAGACCACAGTAACACATGCATGTGAAGAAAGAGGTTTAAGTTCACCCCTAGGCCCCAGTGCTTCATTTCAAAATTTTGAACAACACTTGGCAGCATATTATTTTCATAAACAGAGGAACCAAAATCCTGAATGAAAGGTGCAGGGACAATTAAGATGATTGAAATAGGAGCAGTCTGAATTTGAAACATATGATCTCAAGGAATTTAGCTTAACACTATTAAGAAACACTAAAGGATCATATTGAGGCATACTGACTAGCTGTAAAGTGTGCGTTGAATTACAGTGGGCCTCTCTGATGCACTCAGTGGCCTCTGCACCTGGTTTCAACATTGTGACATCACCATAGGAAACGGGACTGTTTGGATTCTCACAACTTCATCAGAGGAGTCAATCAATCTTCATCCTCCACGGGTATCCACTATCACAACAGCACCTAATCAAGAGATTAAAGGAAGATCCTAATTTGTCTAAACTTGTGGTAAAAAAAGATCACACAAGCAGTGCTGTAAAAGACGGAAATTGCAGATGATATAAATGTGGAAAGGCTCCATCTAAAATATGGAAAAAATATTTTGAGGTTTGCCACAGCGTCCACATGGATGTAACCATTTCTTATGACTCATATTTTGAAATTGCTAACTATAATGAGATCAAACTCTTACTACGGTTACATTTGAGAGAAAGTCTACATTCAAGTCAACCACCTCGGTTTGAATTACAATTTCAGGCTTCATGAAACATAAAATTGAAAGGATTCAAAATTCAGCCTCCTGCTAATTCAATCTAATAATGTCAAAGAATATGTATGTTGGTTAATTTGTATCATTTGGTCCAGTTTGTTACATGCTTCCGCATACCTATGATATTGTTTTTTGTTTATTTTTTTTATTTTCAGGATAACGATGCTTAAAATATTTTTATGCACAGTGGGTGGTGAACATCCCGTAAATTTAAGAGAATAAAATTTAGAGTTGCCAAAAGATATTGATTGATAGGTCAGTACCTGGCGGCCAGTTGAACATGTGTCCACCTGCTCTGTATCAGTCCTAAGAAAAAGCAGGTGTGGCTATGGCATGAAGTCAAGCTGACACACGATACACAGCATTTTAATTCAACCTCAAAACACATACGTTGGTATAATGACAAGGTTAAAGGTCAAAGAGTCAGACGTTTAGTCTGACACTATGAATGTTTTTCAAAATCAGTCTGAAGAAGTACATATTTACATGAAAGACCAGAGAAGTTTAAAGATAACAGTTTTTCAGGTATTTAATTAGTGATTTTTTTTTTTTTTTTAACATTAGAATATCTCCTACATAGAGATATACTGGTTATTAACCTTATTGGCAAAACAAAAGTATTGCCAGATCTGATTACCAGGTGCTTTCTCAATGTGCTTATGTATTCACATCTACATTTGTTAACACTATTTCTACTAGTTTTACTCTTTGACTTTACTATAAAGTAGTGTAGTTTCAGTTTTGTTTGTTTTTTTAACAATTTTTTTTTTAAATCTCACAGCCGGTATAAATAATATTACATTATACACTTACCAGCCAATCCATTAGGTACACCTGTTCAACTGCATGTTAGTTGAAATATCTATTCAGCCAGTCACATGGCAGCAACCCAGTGCATTTAGGCACATGGTCAAGACGACCTGCTGAAGTTCAAACCGAGCATCAGAATGGGGAAGAAAGGTGATTTAAGTGACTTTAAGAGACTTTGGCATGGTTGTTGGTGCCAGATGGGCTGCTCTGAGTATTTCAGAAACTGCTGATCATCTCTAGGGTTTACAGAGAATGATCCGAAAAGAGAAAATACCCAGTGAGCGGCACACGTCTGGGTGAAAATGCCTTATTGATGTCAGAGGAGAGTGGCCAGACTACTTCAAGCTGATAGGAATGCAAAAGCAACTCAAATAACCACTCGTTACAACCAAGGTATGCAGAAGAGCATCTCTGAATGCACAACACGTCAAACCGTGAAGCAGATAGGCTTCAGCAGCAGAAGACCACACCAGATGCCACTCCTGTCAGCTAAGAAAAGGAAACTGAAGCTACTATTCACACAGACTCACCAAAATTGGACAACAGAAGATTGGAAAAATGTTGCCTGGTCTGATGAGTCTCCATTTCTGCTCCGACATTCAGATGGTAGGCAACTAACAAATCTGCAGCAACTGTGTGATGCTGTCATGTCAACATGGACCAAAATCTGTGAGGAATGTTTCCAACACCTTGTTGAATGTAGACCACTAAGAATTAAGGCAGTTCTATGTAAGGTTCATCTTGCAATAGCACTGTACTGTATTTTTAACAACTATTTGCATTCTTTCATAAATTTTTTTTTAAAGGTGTCTGGGAGTGACTTTTGGAAAAGAGTACCCTTTACCCATAGTTTCATGGGAATTTTTCTCATGTTTCCAGAAAGTTGGTAAAAAATTAAAGGTTACATAAAACATCTGGCAAACACTTGGTGTGCTAGCTGTGACCACTTAACCAGAGTAAAGGGATGAGGGAGCATTTTTCCCCTTCATATATCCTAATATTTTTTTTTTACCCTGAAACTGGCTTTGTGCTTTCAGGGTGGTTGTAAAAGCAGCAGGTCTGTATCGGTTGATATGTTGAGCTTTCAGTACTGACACTGTGACAGAAGAAGCTGGTCGGAACCCCTATAGAGTGCTGAAATGCTTTCTTTTTGCTAATGTTGAGTCCTTTTGAAAGGACTTCAGGTGCAAATAACAATGGGAATGTGAGTCATATCAGCTTCCACATGACTGTTTGCAAATTCAGATTTGTGTCAT
>VUQI01003206.1:23408-37636 GCA_015106735.1 Paratilapia polleni | reverse complement strand
CTTTCCATTTCTCTTGAAAACCTGCAAGGTCCTTGTTAGGATAAAAACCCTGAGGAGTTTCAATGTGTGTGTGAGTGTGTGTGCACAAGTGAATATGGTTGACCGCAATGGTTCATGTAAGCACTCAAAAGTGACAGTGCACAGACAAAGCTGGACCATGGAAATAAAGAAATTATATGGTGGAAAGGATCCAACAGCTATAAACAGGCTAGACCGCACCATTTAGTGCGTGGGCTTCAAATCCATCTCCAACCTTGCATTCTTCTTCCTCTCATGCCTGTGGAAAAGTGGGGCAAAATCCTTAGGCTGATATTTTTACCTGTTTTAATAAGACCTCTGACGGGCTGTACTCCCTGTAGAAACTGTCAAACGTTTCTATGTCTGTTTACAAAGCCCACTTTAACTGGGGGGAAAAAATGTGACAGTCGGTTTCATGTCCAAGGATAACAGGTTCTGCCCATTCACGTGCTTTCTGTCCGAGTGAAGCACCGTTTTTTCAAAGCGTTATTACTAAGGTTGCAGTGGGCCTATCAACTTTACAGTAACACACAAAGTGAATAGAGTAAAACCTGTAAAATGGATGTACAGGGTGGTATAAAGTGTGGAAAGATTCATGCTGTTATGAGTCCCCACTTAGGATGTGGCTTTGACTGACAATTTGATTGACAAAGTAGAGGCAGTCAAGATTTATAGCAGCTTGGGATTCTGAGCTGTTGAAGACATCTGGTTTGTCCAATCTTTATGGGGCTTTGTGGAATAGTGAAGAACTTTCTGTGAGGCTGGGGATAAAAGTTAAGAGGGACAAAGAAGCGTTACATTGTACGTTTATCATATCTGTGTTGACTTTTAACAGCAGTAAAAAAAAAAATAAATAAAAACTTTAAAAATGTGATGCTACATTTGATGTTATAAGCCAGACTTCTTCTCATTCACTGAATTAATAGTTATGAATTGTAGGAAAGACAGAAAATTATTTATTTTCTGGCAAAGAGTTAGATGAGCAGATTGAAGCAAGCTACAACCAGCAGTAGTTTAGCCTAGTTAAGCATAAAGACTGGAAATAACTAGTCTTCTGTCTTGAGGTTTACAAATCAAGCCACTAAAACCTCTAGAGCTCAATAATTAACACTTTATATTTCTTTTGCATGAATCAGAGAGAAAAAGTATAAAAACAACAAATTATTGCTTTACAGGGAATGACATACCAGACTACTTCTTGGCTCTGAATAGCTGACAGCCAACCTCCAGGGATTTTGGTCCAAATTGACATGATAGCATCACACACATTTGTCGGCTGCACATCCATGATGCCAGTCTTCCGTTCCACTACATCCCAGAGGTGCTCTACTGGATTGATTTGAGGCCATTTGAGTACAGTGAACTCATTGCCATGTTCAAGAAATCAGTTTGAGATGATTTGAGCTTTGTGACATGGTGTGTTATCCTGCTGAAAGCAGCCATCAGAAGATGGGTATACTGTGGTCATAAAGGGTCAGCAACAATACTCAGGTAGGCGGTGGTGTTTAAACGATGCTCAGCTGGTACTAAGAGGCCCAAAGTGTGCCAAAAAAAATATCTCCCACACCATTACACCACCATCACCAGCGGGAACTGTTGACAAAAGGCACAACCACCTTATGTTAACAGTTTAGATCCATGGTTTCATTTTGTTTACACCAAATTCTGACCCTACCATTTGAATGCCATTGCAGCAGAAATGGAGACTCATCAAACCAGACATCTTTCCAATCTTCTATTGTCCAATTTTGATGAGCCCGTGCAAACTGTAGTCTCAGTTTCCTGTTCTTAGCTGACAGGAGTGGCACCCGGTGTGGTCTTCTGCTGCTGTAGCCCATCTGCTTCAAGGTTCAGCGTGTTGCGCATTCAGACACGCATACCTTGGTTGTAACAAGTGGTCATTTGACTTACTGTTGCCTTCCTATCAATTCAAAGCAGTCTGGCCATTCTCCTCTGACCTCTGACATAAACAAGTCATTTTTGCCCAGAGAACAGCTGCTCACTGGATATTTTCTCTTTTTCAGACCATTCTCTGTAAACTCTAGAGATGGCTGTGTGGGAAAATCCCGGTAGATCAGCAGTTTCTGAAATACTCAGACCATACTCAGTCTGGCACCAACAACCATGCCACATTCAAAGTCACTTAAACCACCTTTCTTCCCCATTCTAATTCTCAATTTGAACTTCAGCAGGTCGCCTTGATTATGTGTACATGCCTGATTAGATATTTGCATCAATGAGCAGTTGAACAGGTGTACCCAATAAAGTGGCTGGGGAGTGTTTATATTTTATCTGTATGTTTAAAAGGTACATGTAGCTGGATATTGTTAGCTTTGGAGAGAGAAGGTAGCTATTTACCTCTTTTTCCAGTCTTTGTGCTGAAATAAGCTAAAAAGCTTAGCTTCGCACATAGATTTGTATTTTGTATTTAACAGGCGGCTATGAGAATGGTATTGCCTTTATCACCTAGCAGCATGTCTACACAGAAATGGTTTCATCTGTGATTTCCATTTGTCCACCTTACACGAGCCTGATAAAACTGATCTATGTTAATCTATGAAACAGCTCACATTTTACTTCTGCCACATGAGGGCTATAAACACAATATAAGCAAATTTTACTGTGTTTTACATGTATAACTACAAGGATTGATAAATGTGTCCAGTGACCTAAAGCTGAATAGTCATGTCGCAAGAAGGGATAACTGGGTGTCTAATTTTGCCTTCATATGACTTTTCTCTAGCTCCCCTAGTCTGCATGTCCAAGCATCCTTGGGCAAGGTACTTAACGCCAAGTTATCCCTGATGCATCCATCAGAGTTTGACTGTGTGCGTGTGTGTGTGTGAATGTTAGAAAGCACTTAGGCATAGATAAAAGTGCTGTATGAAAGTCTGTGTGACTGGGTGAATAAGACTTGTAGTAGAAAGGTGATATATAAGTACCAGTCCATTTACCATTTACTTTAACCAAAGGCTCTGATGTATGTGGTATGAAAGGTATCATATAGTACAATTGTTGACTTGTGACTTGTCAATCAAACGGTAGCCACACCCAGGGGTTAAAGTGGGATTTGGCAGGTGGGTGAACCCTAAGATCAGGTGTAGCGGTGCAGTGTGAGGAAAAGAATCACTTAGAAATATACCACATAATGATTTGTCCTGTGAGCTCCAGTAGATCTTTCTTTGTGTACAGGCTGTGATCAACTGACCTGTACTGCTACTCTGATATTTAGCCAACTGAATTCAACAAGATAAGCAGATGTTTCATGAGCTATATGGCTGGCTGGCTCCCCTAGACACTATAAAGCTGGTAGAATTTGGTGAGTGAATCAAATCAGCATTATCACCTTAAATATAAACTGATGTCTGCTGATTCAGTAACACACAACGTAAAGATCCAATATCTGATTTAAAAACTCAAGTAAGGCAAGTAAGATTTCAATTTCCAGTTTATCAAATTTGACTTGCTGAGCAGTCCTTACCTTTGCAAATGATCTTTCATCTTCCTCTCCTGTCCTCTCTTTCTTACATCTTTCTCCATCTATCGGTGTGGCACATTAAAGTTTTTTTTTTTCTCTGCCTGGGAAATACAGCAACTGCAGCACACACATTTGTGTATGTGTGTGTGTGTGTGTGTGTTTGTGTGTTTGCTGATATTTGTTGAGCTGTTTGAAAAGTTGCATTTGAAATTACCCGCTGCTTAAAAAAAATAAATAAATAAAAATTTCCCCGTTTATGCTCGCTCCTCTTCTGTAGCACTAGCTTCATGCTGAGTAGGCTACCACGACCAAAACTTTATTCACATCTGCACCATGAATGCATCAGGGGGAAGAGAAGGAAAAAGGGATGAGTAGAGGGTGTAAACCTCACGATAATCAGGACAGGAAAAAAAGGAACATCATGCTTTGTTAAAGAAGGCTTGAAACTAGCAACTGGGTCCATAAAGTGATTAGGAAAATGTTTACTGATGTAATAAATATAGGTGAGAAGTAGGGTTATTATCTGCTTTTTGCAACCAGTGAAGTCATACACCAGCAAGAATGCAGATTTAATGCACTTCTGCATTTGCTTCAGTTTTTAGATGCACGTGCTACGCCCATCTTTTCTGCACACATAACACACTTTGAGCACCGGAGCTGCCTCTGCTCTGTTTATGTGCTGCTTACACTTCTACATAGAAACAACTTGACACTTGCCAGAAAGTGAATAAAGGTATTTCCCAAACTACCAAACTATCCCTTTAAAAAATATATTTTGAAAAATCAAACTGGCCTTTTAAAACACTCTCCAGATGAATACATAACACCACAAAACCAAACCCTGCAGAATGGGCTCTAGCCATTATTCCTGCCAACTACTTTTGTCATATATTTTTCAGTCCCACCAGTCCTCAGACATTGTGTGTGTGCGCACAGAAGTGAATACATGTATAGATACAGGGACATAGTCTGGTGAGTAACTGGCGGGTGATCAGCCACAGGATACGCTTTAACACCTTATGAGTGTTTCCAGGCAACAATTAGGGCCAACTGTTTGTCTTCATTTGAGTTTAGGCAGTTAAATATGCCTTGGGGATGGCCACTTGACCCCATGAACTCTTTTATGCAGCCACAGAAAAATACTTCCTTTTTCATTAATTGTATTTCCAGTGGAAGGACAGAGCTATAAGGTGTGCAATTCAGCATCGGTTACCAGTATGCAAAATTAGTATATTATACCAACCTCATCTATGCACATACACTGCAGCATTTTGCATCCCATGTTTAAAGAGACTCATATCTCCAAACTTACCAGAGTGACCCTCCACTGACACCCCTTCAGGGCATCCACCATAACCCCTCCTCTCCCCCATGTCACTCCACATGCCCACAGACATCTCGAGGCAATGGCCTCCACCGGCGTGGCCCTGTGCAAATTATCAGGAGGCCCAGAATTGTCTCATTTATCAATAGGCGAGGTATATTGTTTCAGGGGGCTTCCTCTTTCCTGTACAGGACAGTCCCGCTGATGGGGGCGCGAGGTGCTTTGACACTGAAAGGTGTACATGGTTAAATCAAAGAGCCGGACCTTGCTTGCCAGTTAGCATGTCATCTGACAATGTGACTGCCTCAACGGCTGTGTTTTTCCACTTCGGCGCTCAAAGTGCTTATCGGATTTTGATTGATTTCTTCACTTGTTTGCTTTTGTGAAAGAGAAGCAGTGCACGGTTACAGTTGGTGTTTCCTTTCTTTAACTACAGTGGAAATAAAGGTGAACGTGCGGCTACATTGTGTTCAAGTTAAGTCATGAAGCTGCATATCTAAATGAGCAATGGGAATCATGTGTGACACTCTAAGGATGTCGGGTTTGAGCTTATCAGTGTGTTATACTGAGTCAAGATTATGATTAAAGTAATTAGGCATATAAGGGGAAATGTGCAATATTCATGTGAATAATATTTCCAAAGTCCTTCCAAATTTACTTCTAGAACATTAATATTTTGTAACTATAAATCTGTAATTTTATAAAATACTTAATTTGAAACCATTGCCAGTCATTAACATTATGTTCTTTTTATAACTACTGTATGTAGCTGAATATTGGAAGGGATTTCTTTTTGCTGTTGGTACAGACTTGGATCGAGACAGCCACAGGGCAAGCAAGGGGTGTTTGCTCAAGTGGAGCCAATTACTCAAAATAAATTGGGTCTTCCTCTCTACTCGTTTTTGCCCCCCTCTCTCTCCCGCACCCCTTCATCTCTCTGGTATGGGTTGTCATTTGAAAACCGGGTCAGATCCACAGTGAGCCCCTCCTTCCAAATAAACAGGCTAGTAATGGCTGTTTACCCAGAGTATAAGAGCCATTATGCACAAGGAAGTTAAACATCTCTGACAGGCAAAATGGCTGCAGACAAATCACTGTTGTCCTTTCTTGAGGGATTGATTGGAAGAATTCTGATGTTTCCCTAACTGTTACCAGCAGCCATACACACTTGTGATTGCTTTGCAAAAGGCATACCAACTGAATGGTGTAAGGATTTGAGTAAAAAAAAAAAAGCCTTTTGTTTGTCTGCAGTTACACTGCTGAGTGAACAAATGACCTTGCCACGGGCGTCCCGATTGGAAAGCACCCACGTACTTTTCAGTCACCTCACAAGATCTGGACAGCATAATGTGGAAATGTGGAGGACATGTAAAATGTAAATGCATTTGTTACAGTAACGCAAATTGTAATGAGCTTAAGGTCACCTTATGGAGTTGTTTAGAGGTCAAAAATGAAATAAAAGGCACCATTCTTTGATTGGAACCAATAACTATATCTGTAGTGTTGTGGTCAGCCACTTGGAATTTTGTTTTGTCAAAAGGCACAGTATGAATAGATGACACTTTCAGTGTGCTTTGTTTTGAAGCAGAAGAATTGACTTTTCAGACTGTGAAAACTGCTCTTGCAGTTGTGTTTAATATGCTGCAGTTTATGGTGCTGTTGTAAATAGTGGAAGAGATCTGAAGTGCTTCCATTTTTGGATGAAACCTGTTTATTTGCTTTCTCTACAACAGATGTTTTGTTTTTTGTTTTTTTTCCCTGCTCATCTGATTTTTCAAATGTGAACCAGCTACAAAAAATGTAACCAGTGGGTCTCCCTCCATGTTGCAGGAGAACTTGTGAGCCAAGTGGTGCTGTGTTTGCATGAAGTCACACAGGGAGAGCTGAGACAAGATGGAAAGGAAAACTTGAGAACAAAAAAAAAAAAAGATTCAAAAACTGGATTGACTTTACAGAAGAAACTGGTCATGTAGCGCAACATCAAACTATATTACTATAGGCAGTATTATCTCATCCTATATTTTTTGAAAATATATACCTTAAAAAGTCATTATACTGTCCAGCTCTGATTGAAAGTGAAAAGTTGGGTAAAGAGAACAATGTATTTGCGGACATACATATGAGGAGAATGAACTGCATTAAATTACAGCCTGCTTACGGGACCAGAACATCGCATAATGGGTGCCAACTGAGTAATTTAAGCTTTTAGACTGTGAAGGTCAGGAGAAAACTAACTCAATTTTGGCCCAGAGTTTTTTGTGGAAGTTGAAATATACACATCAAAAAGTATGCTGTGAGTTCCCAGTGACATGTGGTGTAACCAGTTATTAAATAATTGTTATGGTCCTAAATTAAATCTCTGCAATAGTCTTATGCAGAACCATTTTGCAAACCAATCAGCTGTTTGTTGAAGAAAACAATCAGAAAAAGTTGCGGAAATGATTGGTTGCAGCCCTGTTTTCTCACTTTTCCTTTATTGTTGTTCTGTTGTTGTGGAGTATACAGTTTGTGTGTGAGGCTATTAAATGAAAGGGAAAAATAACTTGTATTAAAGAGCCAAAATGCCAAAAAAATTTAGGAAAATAGCTGCAAAAAACATGATTATTTGGTAAAGTAAATAAATATACAGCTGATTAAAGTCAAACTAAAACCTTATTTGATCATTCTGCAACAAAGCTGAACAAGTCCATAATTCAAAAAGACTATGGAGAAAATTTTCTGAACTGACTAAAACTTAAAAAAAAACAAAAAAAAAAAACAACTGCAACAGACTGGTTGTAGTTAGAGACATAGTCTTATTTTTTTGTAGATGGTTCAAGAGGCAAAGCTAACTCTGGGTATAAGAGTTTTTCCTCACATTTTAAGCTGTGAAAAAAAAAAAGTACAATGGGCCTGAGGCACGTTGTTGTAATTGGATCACAACAGAGCAATCTGCTGCTCCCAAGATGTCAGTCTAACTTCAAATGGGTGTTGCCTGAGCTTTGATTCAGCCCATCACCATGGCTCAAACAGAAGGCAGTTGTAGTGTTGAACTATAAACCCTGGCACAGCAGCCCAACAGGAATTTCTGTCTCATGGATTTCCAAATGAATGGTTGGCAGGATAATGCGGCATGCATCCGGTGGAAACAATATGGCACAATACAGCCTGTGTGTATGTGTGTGTGTTGGAATCTTGCATGTGTGTTTTCCTGGAGGCTATGTATGTACATGTATCTGCACAATATCTTTATGTGCATTTAAGCACATATTCCCTTTCCCTTCAGCTGTCTCTGTGCCAGGCAGTAATCAACACCTGGATCAGCAGGTCTCCCCCTCATGCACATCTACTGTTACACACTCCAGTGATCTCCACCTCCTGGAAGAAGGAGAGGCTACACAGCTGCATACTTTTCTAAGACAGTACATGCAGTCTAATACAGCATGAGCTACTGTAACTGAACACCAGCAATGTTTCAGAATATACAATAATCAACTGATTCTGTTCCTGAGACTCTAGAGTTGCATTATATCCACTTTCCCTTGTTTTACTTTACTTTTCATGTTTCATAATGTACAGTGACAGGATAGACTTTATTCCTGCCAGTTGTATTTCTCTACATAGGTTGCTGACAGACTCTTGATAACCTGTTGTTGCTGAGACGTTAGTAATGTAGGGCGGGCTTTGTTAACTCTGCCAAATTACTGGCACAATTAAAATTCACTGCATGGAAAATGAATGGATTATCTGCGGGATGTGTGTATCCTCCCCCACAGGCTGTGTTCAATAATATATTCATGATGTTGGCATTGCAGTACCTTCTTCCACAATCCATAGTACATTGCAAGTGCAGACAGGAAAAATGAGAAAGGTGTGTGTTTTCAGTTTAATCACATGGTCCCTAAAGAGCTATGCATAAATAATCATAACTACACACTAACTT
Source organism: Paratilapia polleni (assembly GCA_015106735.1). Lineage (NCBI taxonomy): Eukaryota > Metazoa > Chordata > Actinopteri > Cichliformes > Cichlidae > Paratilapia > Paratilapia polleni. Next base: position 28,894 of record VUQI01003206.1, on the reverse strand, counting down.
TACTTGTTTCACTGGTAACATGTAGACAAAATGGAAAATCACCAGGACCTACATTCCCACAACAACTTTGAACGACCTTTTATTTAATAATTTAGTTGCTGCTAACTAGCTAGCCATGTCCCTTCACGTGTCTCTATCTGCAGGCTAGCCAGATCACTCTCTATCATTTAGCTACCTCTTTCATCTTCCTGACTCAACTACACTGGGCTACAGCTGGTGACAGTAGCTAATATTCTTCTATGCATCCTTAGTAAGCCTGGCATATTGAAGCAGTTTTGCACCTGCAGGTAGGCATGTAAAAACTATTCAAATTAAATATGTGCTCTGTCCAAAATTTCCTTCTGGATATGAACTTAGCAAAAGCCTAATTGTTGTGTTACAATTTGTAAACAGAAGACAGGATTGTGGACAAAGAATAGCGACCAGTGGACCAGCATCCTGAATGTTTCAGAATAAATCAGAGTGAATTCAGGATACAGAGACATGTGAGTTGGGTCTTTAGAAATCATATCAGTTAGCTAACAGCTAGCCTGAGTTAAATGTTTAATTAAATCTGTGAAGAGAATTGTGATTCAGATCATGGATCATGTTTCTTCTCAGGAAGAACATGACATAATCTTTTGGCCAAATAGGCAACCCCTAAGCTTTTTGTACCTTGGCATGTACCCTGTGGGTCACCTGCCAAAATATAGCTGTCATGAAAGCGAGATACAGGGAAAACAATCTGTCCCTTGGTAGAAACAGACAAACCCACTGCATAGCTTTGAATGAATGGGCATTACATCACTCTGCCCTGTTTCCTGGATACTTGGTGGGTGTTAATCTAGGTTTGCTGTAGACGAGTGAATGGCTGGAAATTTAAGTTTTTTTCCGGAGTAAGCAGCATAATGGGTGCAGGTGACGTGTGCATTATTTTTCAGTTTCACGTTGACTCTCAGAATATCTTAAGTAATATTTAATGCATAACTGAAATGAATGTGGTCATCATTCTGTAGCTGCCCTTGCAGACTTGAGTCCTCTGATTTGGTTCTAAACAACTAAAAACACAAGTCTTCAGGATTTTCAAACTACTGAGGGCAAGAAGTCTTAGAGCCTGACGATGAAGGACTTCATTAAAAGCAATACATCACATCTGAACTGAGGGGATACTCTGACTGAAGTGAAACATCAACTATTCTCTCTAAACAAAGAATTCTCTACTGTTTTGTGTAAATTCTTCCTTCATGATGAGGAGTCGGTCTTTGAAGTAAATTATTAAGAGCCAGTCTCCCTATGAAATGCAGAACTGTGGGTGTAAAAATCCTCATAGATTATTTTAAATAAAGTTATCAGAATATGTTTAGATGGACAAATACACTATGCTTTCTTTTCTTAATTATAAAAGTTTCTGAAGTTGAATTTTTTTGTTTTTAAACAGACAACAGCTTACTGCAGCAGAGTTGTGGACTGGGTACACATTCTCAACAAGTAACAAATTTGTGTTTTAAGCTTACATTCATACTGAGATGTATGTGTGCAGCAGAATATCAAGTGAGCCACTAAAAATAGCCTCTTCGCTCTCCTCCAGGCCTTTCAGGATCAGAGTGAGGCAGCTGAACAGCGCCTGAGCAAAGCCTCAGTCCGTGGACAGATGTTTCTGAGAACAGGTGGCTGGGGTTGTCCCCTGGATTTGCATGGCTATGACAGACACAGCAGACCTCACAGACTTCAAAGGGAAAGAGCATGGCTGCTAATGATCAGTGGAAAGAAGAAAGAGGGGTGGCTAGCTAGTCAGCTAGCTTCACAGGCGCCATGCAGACAAGTACTTCCAAAGGAAAGTCTACGGAAAACTTTTTTTTTCCTGCTACTGAGTTTTTCCTGTAATGAGGTCATGGTTCCTACTACTGTTGAGTGGTCATTTGATACCTAAAGCTACATGCATGCAATACTTGTAAGCAGTTTGATTCGAAGATCACCAAACTGATAAACCAAGGACAGAAACTCAGGAGTTACGGTACATGACTCAAGTACAGGCAGGTTTGATGATTTTTTTTGCCATCTGCCAAGTATCACTGTGATAACAGTAGATAAATGGAATTATTCACTTTATAACCTTTTAACCATTTAAAGAAACAACTGTAGTGGGACATGGAGAATGAACAACCTTGCATAAAACAATCATATTAAATAAAAGCTAAACGATGCTAAATGTGCACGGAAAAACCATCAGTTTAAAGACCGTTCAAAATATTCTCCCAGAGTTTGAAACGAGGCATGAACTCTTCAAATTCTGAGTTGATGAGATTTCTTCTTGCAAGAAAGCAATTAAATCAGACAAGCCAAATCTTTGCGTCTGCCCCCTCCCCTTCATCTGTCATATTTCCAGCTTTGATCTCCCCTAACCCCGTTCATTAAGCAAATACAACACACTGCCACTTAAAGTTCGCAATGGAGCCCTTAACATCTAATAAATAATGCATTCGGCCCAGATCAAAACATGAGACGAGCACAAGGCGAAAAGAGTGAACACATGGTTGGCGCAGAGGGAGCCAAATGTATGCTGAATGGAATAGGAAACATGGTAGTACACAAATGAAGCAAAAAAGTCTCAGCAGTCTAGCATTTGATTAATAGGAGTGATTATGGATGCAGTTGTTTCCACCTATCAATCTAAGGCACAGGGTGGTGAGGGTGAACTATAATACTGGATAGCAACATTACCAAGCATTTTAAGGAGCGTGCTGTCATGAGTGAGAAAAATGAAAAATGCAGGAATACAATTCTAAGGAGACTCAACAGCAGTATGCATGCCATGAATTTCTGTATGCCACTAGCATAGCTAAAAGATTTCTTGATTAGTTCAGGATTTTTCTGCGAGAGTAGCATTTTAAATAATCCTTTATTACTACCTCTCTGGTTTCCCATTATTACAGTAATGTTTGTAATCATTAAAAACTAAATACAAGAATAATTCTTCATGATAATACATTGTGGCAGGTCAGCTTTTTCCCCATGTAGGCAAATAGTGTCCTCCTGTTTCAGTTCCGGGGGCCTTACTGAGGTAAAGTGAGCTGAATCAGCAGGGGGCCTTTGACTACATCTTGACTTTATTGCTCCCCACCCTTAAATCTCACAATGACCCCCTTCTCTTCTCTGCCATGTTCAAATAAACATTCAGAAAAAAAAAAAGACTCTGTCCACTAACATTTTTTGGATTCCCTCCTCATCTTTCTCTCTGTTTGTTTTCCCTACCTTTCTCCTCTGATGGGAGACACGGCATGACCTGATGGTGAGCCATGCCGCAACCTTTGTCAGCTCAAGCCATCCCTATCACACACACACACACAAATACAGACACCACCCCGGATCGGTTTGGCAGTGAGGTTAAGGAGCTCTGTTGACTTTATGTCCACTGGGATGTGACTTTGCTGCTATATATTCATGATTTCCTTCAATGCACAGTCATCAAAGTCCTTGAAGAGTGAGGGTTTTGTTCTTACTCCCTAAAAGTATGAGTCCTAGATTTATTCCTTGTTCACATAGAATAGAGAATAACCTTTCAAAGAGCAGGAAATAGTTCTACTGAATTGCTATACACAGTGAGATGTATAGTAACACCTCAGCATGACTTAATCTCAGGACTACACCCTGGTGCGTCAAAAGCACCAACACAAAATCTGCCTTTCTACTACTACAGGCCTGTAAGAGCTACACTACAACACCTACACTACTCGCACGTGACCTATATGAGAATACTGCTGGTCCCGAGGTGGCCTTCATAATGTCAGCCTTTGTAAATGGTCACAGTTTAGTCCCATTCTAGTCTCAGCTCTTTTTTTCCCCCTGTGTGTTTTCCATAATTGGAATATTGTCTCTAGGCTTTCAGTTAAAAAGAGCCCTCCAAGGTAATCGCCACCATCTTGGCGAAATGCAAACAAAGCCTCTAGAGGAGCCGCCAACTCAGAAGTTTTTTTCCCCTTTAATAACATCTCTTATTAAAGCAGGGTGAAAACAATTAGGGGTGTGTGAGCTCCGTGTCTTTAATACAGGCTTTATTGAATAACCATCCTCCGTCCACTGAGGGAGGGCCTCAGAAGTGACACAAGTGGTATTGCCTAATAGTTAAATGGGGGGGACGCCTGAAGGGATTGGAGGAGTAATTCAATTAGAGGTAATATGCACCAAGCCTCCCCCAAAATTGCTGTCTGAATCCTTTTTACTGAGGGGAAGAATATGCTCCTGAGGTCTCTTCTGAAACTGTGCAAACTGCATCCACAATGGCAAAATATTTTAACGATTAGTAAAGGGATTAGCATGTGATATACATAATATCATTTTTTTGCATGTGAATTTGTTCACAGACTGAAAGAAAATTTTTTTTTTAAAAAGAGCCACATTAGGTTTTCAAACAGAAACTGTTATGAGTTTGAAAGTAAAAGTTAATAACTTCCGTATTAGTCTGCAGTTTATGTATTATGTGTTTTTCTCAGCAAAAGGAAACAGACTGTTTAATCAAAAAAAGTTTAATTTGAAAAAAAAAATAGTTCAGATTTTAGGTTGAGTGTTTTCTCACTTGTATCTTCCTCAAAACTTCTAAATTAAAACTGGATCACTACAGCTGAATTTACCGGCAAAAAAGCCTGAGGAATGAACTCGCTGTGAATGTTTTCCCACTGATTACTGTTGATATGACGTTCATTCCAATCCAAGGTCTTCCTTCAAAAAGAACAATTAAACTGTGTTTATTGTTTTCCAGTCACCTCCATTGCGCTGATGGGTTTTTGGATCTGATTCCCTGTAGCTTCATCTCTGCACTACAATGTGCAGCTGCACCAAGACATCAAAACGCATCTCTATCTGCCTATGAAAATCCCAGGACCACAGACCCAAAGCCAAAAAGAAGTTCATTCACTTTTACTGAAAGTAAGTTCACCACAGGGATGCAGTACAGTAGCAGCTTCATCATGTGTATAGGCTGCTTTACAATCCCCACAGACTTTTGTACAGAACTTTGTGAGAATGATCAAATATTCTCTTTATTTAGCTGCAGGGGGTTTAAAACTTCTGGAATTATTTTAGGATCAATGTAATGCCATTAAACTAGAGAAAAACATATCTGATGCCATTTAAAAATAACATGCTGAAGGTATGGAGATAAAATGATAAGTTGTTGCAACATGCAATTTATTTACCACTTTGCCTTTCTGCAGAATCCAGCAAAGCTAAGCAGAAAAAACAAAAAAAAAAACAAATACAATTTTGGCTAAGGCAAAGATTTTTCTATCAACTGATTCATTTGCATTCTGCAAGCTCATACATTTCACAAACTCAATTCCATCTTCAGTTTTCATCACACTGGAATGTTTTTCCAGGCTCTGTGCAATTTGAATAACTATTGACACACGAAGAAATGCCTGCTATTTGCGCTGAAGACAAATGTGGGGTTTTTAATGCATGGAGAATAAGTTGGGACGATAGGAGAAATAGGGAGAAGTATTTGCATGTAA
>VUQI01003206.1:5703-23388 GCA_015106735.1 Paratilapia polleni | reverse complement strand
TGGGAAAGAATTTTTAAAAAAAAAAAAAAAAAAAAAAAAAAAAATCTCCATGGACAATACCACCCTCAGGGTTAGATACTCCCTGCAAGGTACTTAGACCTTCCAAACATTGTGGATATTACCTAACTAAATTACTGTGGAAAAAAAAAATAAAGATAAATTTCTGTATTTTTTATATTAATAAGTAAAGCTCAAAGCTGTTTTCTTTTTTCTTTTTTTTTCTTTTTTCTTTTTTTTAATTTTGTTTCATTTTTGTGTTTTCACATCAATTTCAGCTCACCTGTAATCAAAAAAAGTACTTGGATAGCATCAAAAGCAAAATGAATGTGAAATGCTATGAAAACAGTGTAATGGGAATCCCTGGTGCACGTGCAGGTTTTGACATTGCTGCGGTGCTCAACATTGAGGTTGAATCTTTTAATACAGTGTGTAGCTTTACAGCTTACTGCTGTTAGCATGATCAGACAATGGAGAACAAAATGAAATGACCAGTGAGACTGAAAGGGATAGTTTTGAAGTGCAATGCTGATCACAACACATCCGAGCATAGAAACATTATCAAATTTGTTCAACACTGGGATGATTAGGGGTTGTCAAATTCAATCGGACAAACAGATGGTTGGATGGAGCAGCCAATGAAATCCAACCCCTATTTTAAAGCAGGCTGGTTTTGAGCAAGTGGGAATAAATATGTAAACCCAGCCTACTCTGTAATATGAACATGCCTCCTCTCATTGCCACAGCAACATCCCACATGTCATGCTTTCAGAGACTATTAGCTATAATGAAGAGTAAAAATAACCCCCAGTGCACCTATTTGGAAGCCTACAGAGGTATCTGACTAAAGGAAAAAAAAAAGCACAAAAAATTCCAGCTATTGGAAATCACTTCAGTATGGATGGTTTGGAATAAGGAACATGAGGGAGAAAAGAGAGAAACCCTTGCTTGTCTCTGGTTTGAATCAAAGGCTTACGGAAATATGTCTCGATGGAAGTAAACTGTTCTCAATGGGAAACATGTGACCTCCAAAGTGGGAAGGTGCTTTGAGGGGAGTCGAGAGCTACCCTCTTTACTCATGAAAGGTGCGACGCGAAGCGCCACAAAATCTGCGGGGTGCCTCCTTTTGTTTGTATTACAAATGGCTCAGCCTAGGTTGAGAGGTCAAAGCGATAATCACATATATAAACACACCTCTCCTCCTGAGCAGTGCTTTGGAGACCCTCCTGCTTGACTCTGCTGTTTCTGGCAGGTAAATGTTTGCAATGCATCAACATACAGGAGGAGCAGATGCACGAGCAGAGCTGTGAACAGTGCAGTGTTTATTGGGTCTGCTCTTTAAAACAAAGGAAAGCTCAGGCAATGTAATGGTATATGCTAGTTTCTCACACACCCACATGTGCAAGCAGCCTTGCACGCTTATACACACACACACACACACACACACACACATGCACATATAGCTCTCTAATTAATAGCTCCTCTGCCTCCTGAGTCTGTGAGGCAAGTCCACCCTAATCCCTTGGCACTTAGTTCAGAGTAATCAGCGCAGAGCAAAGTCTGCCTTTGGAACACTAATTAGCATCATTGATTCTCTCCTCAGACACTGACATGCAAATAGCCTAAAAACAAGTCACTTTTTAAGAGGCCCCACCACTTAAATGTAGTTCATTGTTTCAACCACACAAGTTCAGATAGAAACAAATTTGAAATGTGGGTTAAAAACAGAGAGGAAAAATCTTTCATTAACTGCAAAGGGACATGATTAGAGCTTGTGCATGCTGAGAAATTAGCATATGGTGTTGATTGATCACAAACTCTAAGGCATTCTAAACATGTGGCTTTCAAGGATCTTCATTTGCAGTAGTTAGGGTGTGTGTGTGTGTGTGTGTGTGTGTGTGTGTGTCTGTTGGAGGGGAGGGAGTGTATTGGCTAATGTAGCAAAAATAATCTCAAAGCATAACTGGCTTAAAGTATGTTTACACTGATACACTAATTAAGGTATCTCTCTGGTGATTACTTAGGCAGTCAGTTTAACAACTTCTCTTTCTGGTAAACTGTGCAGCCTGCAGCCTGAGACAAGCGGGTGTGTGAGGTAACTTCAATAAGAATTGCCAGTGTCCACATGCCGCAGGGAGAAGTAAATTGCAAGTAATGGACTCTGAGAGTGCTGAGATGTTTATCAGACTAAATGAACAGAATCTCACTAGAGGAATGTGGGGCTGTGTGACAACACGCCAGAAAGAGACCCGATTAGAAATGATGGCTGCCATAAATTGATGTATTAAAATTTTGAGCAGAGCTATGGCTGATCATTTGGAGCAATGATTTTCATTATGCTCCAAATGCATGTCAGTGAGGCATTCTTCTCTCATTCCTTCCCACAGCTCTCACTGACAAAGCAGATCCTCGTAAACACTCAATATACAATACACTACAACAATAAGTTATTGTTTCCTATAATTAAAAAAAAGAAAAGGGTAGAAGTGTACCATTTTCATTCTAATTAGCTACTGGCCATGTCCAGAGTAGAATTAAAGTGACCACAAACATCCATCGCCTTCTTAACAAGACTTGGTGAGGAAACCATCACAGCTTGACTTAACCAAAACCCTTCACTGGCAAATCCATAAAGAGAAGGAAGAACAAGGAATTAGGGAGATTTTCTGTCTTTCCAACACACAAGCCAGACTCCAATTTATCGCTCTTCTATTCTCATTCTCTTTCTCTCTGTTTCTGTTTTCCTCTCTCTTTCTTCCTATTCAACCTCTTATAATTTTCTCTCTTCCTCTCTCTCTCTCTCTCACTCTGTGTGATTGCATCCATATGCTCTCCAAGGATAGATGGGGTCAGCACCCTACTTACTCACACCACAGTGAGGCACTGACACTTGTGAGAAAGCTCTTGCGCAGACTCAAGTGCTTGCATACACACATAAATGTACACAGATATTGCAAGTGTGATTGTCTCCATGCAGCAGGCCCAGACCAAGGTAGAGGATGGGCTCTGGGATCCTCACGTCAACGTTTAATTCTACATCATGAACATATATAGTACACTACTTATCAGTGATCCCCCTCCTTCCCCTAGTACATTTAGGAGTGGCCCCTGAAAGGCTCTGGCATCAATTAAGTGGCTCTCAGAAGAACAGTGCTTGATGGGGCCCAATGGATACTTCTGCCTTCAATCCCCTCTTTTGTTCAGGAAAGCCAGGAGAGGTCATAAATCTGAACCTGAAGACAGTGTGCAAATTGCAGTCACACTTTCAAGCGAAGGGAACCAAGGCCAGGAGAGGGAGGAGGAATTAGGCTGGACTCCACCAGCGGCTCAAACCTTTTCTCTTTCCATCTCAGAAAAACACAGTGCAGACACACACAGATATGTGCAAACAACATATGTTGTTAACCACAAACTTGTGGCTGTCTGCCTTGTGCACAGAGCAACAAAGCAGATGAACACATGCACCTTCAACCAAACACGCAAAGGCACACAGACATGCACACATATTTTAAGCCACCAATGAAACATCCTAACATTTGGAGTAAACAAGCAGATCAGAAGAAGGTTCACTATCCACTTAATATTGTCTGTCTTTGTCTTTAGTCCTGTGTCCCTCATAGGAAGAAAGACATCCACGGTCCTCGTCCACTGTCCCTGCTCTCACATACAACACACACACACACACACACACACACACACACACACACACACACACAAACTGAAGGACATCGATAAAATCTACTATAATGAACCCCTCCCCTAGACCTTGTGAGTGACCTTTGGGAATCCGATTTACTCTGCCACATCTCTTATCATATCTCTCCTGTCACTCATAAATTATGGCAATAGAGCGACAGTTGATGGTACCACACAGAGCTCCACTGATGCTCTCTGTATATTCAGCACCAAACCCACATCCTTGTGTCTGTACATGTGAGAAAGAAGAGAGTACAGCATGTCATTAACATGCTTGTATGAGCACGAGCTTCATTACTTTTTCAGCTAAATGGGCAGCTAAACACAAATGTGCAGTGGCTTAAAGAAGGACTACCACTGTGATAGCCATCCATAAACAGGCTGCATCCTTAACACAAAAGAATGAGTATATTTTAATCCGGTGTTAATTTATATATACTATAAGACTGCTTGCATTACAACAGACATTTTTCCCCATCATCAGTGTAGCACTTTCATAATGGCTGTATTTCACTTTGAGTAGACAATCCATGTCAGTGATAGGGCCTTCAAAATTTTTGCATACTGGCATGACTCACTGGCACATCTCAGTGAAGCAGAGCCCTCAGTGAGGGGTGCCCAGGTGGCTGGCAGGTTGAGTTCTCACTCAGGAGTCCAAAGGCCCTGGATTTAACTCTAAGGCCCTGTGTACCTTTAACTTGGTCCTGCATGTTCACATGTGGTTCCAAGGTGCCGCTACACTACTGACTCCCACTGATTTATAGATTTATATTTGCAGGGTTGAGATTTGGGTGAAAAAGAGTGAGCCTCCGGGGTTACACCCTTCCATCCTCACAGTGAAATGCCTTGCTGGTAGGGGAAAAGAAGCTGTTGGCGACGCCATGTGTCACCGAGGTAACACAAATCTGTCTGCACTCGCCACAGGCCAACTGTAGCGTTAGCAGTGACATGAACCGCAGTGCGAGGGGGTAGTCATTTCAAATTAGGATAACACGCTCAAAAACAAATGCCCAAAAGGGGAGCCTGTATTAAAGTTATCAGCTGCACTTGTGCTTTTCGTAACAAGTAAAAACTTTTCTGTGATTTGTTCAGTATCTACATGACTGAAAGTTCACACATGTTGACTGTCTTTCTTCTGTTCTATTATGAAAGTGTACTTATTAAATCCATGCTGATGTGTGCAGCTGACAACAATTTAGACCTGCCTATGTCTGCCAGTAGTATACAATAATCCTGTAACTGTTGTACATAGAAAAATCAATCTTAAAAAAAATCTGTACTACAATAAAGAAAAATAAACACATTAAACCCACAACAAGATGTACATTGCATTGCACAAGCATCACGAGGTTTAGTTTCTTTTGTGTCATCAACAGTTTTTATGACTTTTCTGGGTTTGTTTTTTTTTTTTGTTTTTTTTGTATGATGCACTTGTCTTGGCACTGAGTCCATGTTTACCAATCAAAAGAAATGTCACAGTAAAGACCCCAGGAATTGTGACCACATATCTTGGCTTTTTTATGACAGTGTCTGACCTTAAAGATGCCCAACATCAATACTGGCAGACATATTCAGAATACATGTTGTTCCAGTGGCTTCTGCAAAGCCAGGTGCTGTGTATACAAATGAGAAATACCCATCAGTGGAAGCAGTGGTTTGCACAAGGGGTCATGAGGTTAAACTTATTTCAATCAGAAGCTATTCATTGGCCCGCTACCTCAGCCTCAAAGCTGTGGTCACAAGATCACAGTGGGAGCTCTCAGATTAGCACGCCATCCGTTTCTGAAAAAGAAAAAAAAAATTAAGAGGAGGAGGGTGTGTTCTGCTGTCTTAATCCTATGAGAGAATAACCCCAGTCAAGGCCTTGACCTTGCGAACCGCAGACTTAACAGAGAACTTTGATTTGTCAACGGTGACCACAACAAAGCTGGCCACACTGACTGCCAGGGTCAAGGATGCTGCTGTACACATTTCATGTGGCTCATGTGACACTAAGGTCACAGGGGGGGTTTAAGATGCTTTCATGTGCTACATGTGTCATTGTAATAACAGCAACCCATTAACCTGCTACCTTAGCTCCACTTTTAGAAAAAACAACAACATTATAAGGTTGATGAAGGATATACAAAAATGCTGTTGCACTGTTTATGATATGGTGATGAACTTGCAATTAAATTTAGTATGACACACCAAGGAACTGACAATTGAGGCAAAGCTTTTGGGGGTAAAAGCTGTGCTGTTTAAGAGAAGCTCTCAGTTAATCTGTGCAGCAGCAAGGATTCTGCTGAGTGAGCTAATCTCCATTATAATTCTTCTTCTTCTTTATGAAAACATAAATGAACATTAAAATTAAATCAGCAATAGTAGAAGCTGCCAAGAATAAGTTAATCTCTCCAAAAACAAAAACTCCCTAAAACAAAATCATATCTCCCCGCTCAATAATGAAGTATTAGCAGGGAGACAGAATACCTTATACATGAAATCCTCCCAAAACAACAGTGAATATGTGTGTCTGAATCTTTGCTATAATTTCCCTTGAATGCTAGCAAACCCTTCACACCTGATATACACTCACTGGCCACTTTGTTAGGTATACCTGTTTGTTTAATTGTTCGTTAACACAAATTTCTAATCAGCCAATCACATGGCAGCAACGCAATCCATTTAGACATGTAGACATAGTCAAGGCGACCTGCTGAAGTTCAAATTGAGAATCAGAATGGAGAAGAAAGGTGGTTTGAGTGACTTTGAATGTGGCATGGTTGTTGGTGCCACACAGATTGGTCTGAGTATTTCAGAAACTGCTGATCTGCTGGGATTTTCCCACACAGCCATCTCTAGGGTTTACAGAGAATGATCAGAAAAAGAGAAAATATCCAGTGAGCAGCAGTTCTCTTGGTGAAAATGCCTTGTATGCTGCCAGAGGTCAGAAGAGAATGGTCACACTGCATCGAAATGATGTGAAGGCAACAGTAACTCAAATAACCACTCATTACAACCAAGGTATGCAGAAGAGCATCTCTGAATGCACTGCACATCTAACCTTGAAGCAGATGGGCTACAGCAGCAGAAGGCCAAACCAGGTGCCACTCCTGTCACAGGCTCACCAAAATTGGACAACAGAAGATTGGAAAAACACTGCCTGGTCTGACAAGTCTCGATTTCTGCTGAGACATTCGGATGATAGGGTCAGAATTTGGCATAAATAAGAGGAAAGCATGGATCCATCCTGCCTTGTATCCGTGGTTCAGGCTAGTGGTGGTGGTCTGGTGTGGGGGATGTTTTCTTGGCACACTTTGTACCAGCTGAGCATAGTTTAAATACCACAGCCTACCTGAGCATAGTTGCTGACCATGGCCATCCCTTTATGACCACAGTGTACCCATCTTCTGATGGTTGCTTCCAGCAGGATAACACACCATGTCACAAACCTCAAATCATCTCAAGCTTGTTTCTTGACCATGACAGTGAGTTCATTGTACTTAAATGGCCTCCACAGTCACCAGATTTCAATCCAGTAGAGCACCTTTGGGTTGTGGTGGAATGGGAGATTGACATCATGGATGTGCAGCCGACAAATCTGCAGCAACTGCATGATGCTATCATGTCAATATGGACCAAAATCTTTGAGGAATGTTTCCAGCACCTTGCTGAATCTCTGCCACAAAGAATTAAGGCAGTAGGGGGGTCCAAATTGGTACTAGCATGGTGTACCTAATAAAGTGTGTATATACTCTAAACTAAATGTAGCTAACCTATAAGAAGTGACAGACTGCTAACTGAATCCAAGCAATGTTTACTTTTGTGTGATAATATTATTGATTACTTTAAGGTGAATGTATCAGTACAATGTCGCTTAAATCTCCTCATCCTTAAATCTTTCTCTTTTAAAAGTGTTTCTTTTTTCTCTTTTTTTTCTTTTCACAAATACTTAGTGTTTTGGAGAATAAACCATTAGTGATAAGCTCAGTTGTTGTAAGCTCGAGGAAATCATTGCAGCAACAGCAATAGCAGAACAAAAGTACAGTAAAGCTGAAAACCTTTGGGATAATTGGCATTTTATTACTGATTTCCTGTATTTACTGTCCAGCCCTTCGGTGCTTGGGGTGGCTTTATGGAGGTCTATTACTCTCTGGCTCTGGCTAGATGTTGTTTCAAGCTAGTTGGTTCATCAAGTTGAGTGGCAGGTGTTAGGGGGGTAGCTTGGGGTGAGAAGAAATGTACACTTTTCTCAGTTAATAAAAGAAAAGATGTATTAACTTTGTGGCTTAAGATCTCATCAAAACTGTTAACTTGTTAAGTCAAGTTGAAAAATCCAACTTTTTATCTATATATCTACTTTTAAGGGTTGATAACAAAGTGAAACTGGAAGCACTCTTTCTGGTCTCCTTGCTCTTTTAAAACATCAGAGTGCAGCAGTAGTTCCCACATGTGTGTGAGGCCCGCACCTTTCGTCCTGCAGAATGTTGAAAGCACAGGCCAGAGTGCAGTTTTGTTTGTTGCTCCATCACCGACTCGTGTTTTATTGGTGGTGACTTAAAAGCTCCAACATCCACTGTAAAACATTAACGGTGAGAGGTTGAGATCAGCAGCTGAATGACATCCCTTTTATAAAGTACCAACAACACTGTGAAATATTAGGCAGCAGACTGTATGCTTCACACACAATTCCATATAACAGAATCCAGAGCCATTATTGCTGCATTTGCAATCTAAAAAAGGTCACGGGAAAATGTTATAGGTCAGAAATAAGTGTAGTAGAATAAAACCAAATGAGGTCATATGTTGATGTGAAGTATCGCAGATATAAACTGTAGCAGTGTTTAAATCAGGCTGCTGACGTGCGGCATTTGCAAGCACATCCTGCAGCTATTACAGTAAAATACTGAATCATAGAGACTAAGAAATAACTGCCAGCCCTTGCCCAATGTGAACTTCCACCCTAAACAGGACACACCCAAACACACATGGGCACACACACACACATGCACACACTTTCCTTCCAGCTATGCACAACACTGATGGAAACCATAACATGGAGCTGAGGTCCTCTGGGGGATTGAGGAACGCCACACACCAGCACGGCTCCTGTTACCCTGTAACCCAAGACAAAAAAAAACTGGAGAGACAGAGAAACACACAGAGCCAGGAAGACAGAGACAGAGAGACAGACTGTGTCCAGAGGTGGTCAGATGACACCACACAACAGAATGAAGAGCTGGATGAAATACTTCACTGTCAACATTTAATAGAACCGACTCATTGTACCAGATGGACAATCTACCAGTGTCACATGAAAGCAGAGGAGTTTATGAAATGCATTTATATGTGTTTTAAGTAATCTGTCGCCATTGTTCACATCTATAGGCATAAGTATGAATTCAATCAATATCACTGATTAAAACTCTTGCCACATTATTACCTCTTTTCTGCAACATATTTTGCTTTATAACAGAAGAACAAGCAGTCAAGGAACTGTAGGTGCAATAGAAAGATACAGAGGGCAAATATGTGTGAAATTGCTGTTATTCTAAAGAGATGGCTCACACAACAATGGGACGGAGCAGCAGCGTACACAAGCAAAGGAAAAAACTGCATCGCAGAGAAAGTCTCAGAAAGCTTTGAAAGATGCGATAAAGTGATTTAATGTATGTCTTGTCCTTCACTGTCGAGTAAATAGTACAAGAACTGGGTTCTATCTTCACCAGTGTTTCACCTCTTCACCAAGTTTTATGAAATTCGGCTTGGTATTATTTGTGTAACAAAATGGATAGATGAGCAAACCTCAACAAATGCATACTTTAGCTCTGCCTTGGCTCTTCATCTTGGCAGGGCAATAAGAACAGAGATTGAAACTCAGTGATGTGGAGAGATTTTTTTTCATCTTAATTGGCTCGAAGTGGGTGGACCTCGGTTTCAAGTGTTTCCATGTACCAGTCAAATTTCAAATTTAGCAAATTTTGAATTACACTTTGACATTTGTGGGGTTGTTCTCTTGTGTTGCCAGGGCTGAGTTTAGTTTGTTAAATACTACCATAGCATGTACTTTTCCACCTACCGCTGATTGATGCTTACTTCACCATGAGTAATTAATGCCGTGTAGAAAGAATCAAGATTTTTGTTTACCAAGTTTAGCAACACTTTACTTTTATGGTACTGCCTTGACTTTCTGACTGGCAGTTTACTGGCTTGCATGAAAACATTTCTTTTTCTTTTTTTTCTTTTTTTTATTTCTGGTAGCTTACAACAGATAAAACTATTCTGTCTTTATAATGTTCCAAGTCTGCCAGGAAAAAGAAAAAGAACTCTGAGAGGAAAAATTATACTCTTGGATTTTATATGATCGTAGGTTAAGAAACATACAACATCGGGGGAGCCACTTGAAGTGACCAAGGTTAAAATAAAGATTTAAGGCACATCTTCATTAGGTGAAGTAAGACTCTGGGAATGTGTGAGAGGAAGATGGAGAGGGAGCAAAAGAGTCAAGGATGGAAAAAAGTTTGTAAAAAAGAAGATAAAATCACCTTCACCCTTTAATCAGTATGCAGGCCAAGAGTAAGAGAAAGTATCTTCCCAATTCTCTCCAGGGCTGAATAAATCCCTTTTTATTATTGCAACTTGTACTTAGTTACATTATCTCACTCTGTTTGTTAATAGGTGGTCAAGAAGGACGGAGGATAAACACCAGAGGGAGCAGCAAAGAGCACACTGGGCCAGGACTGGGTAATTGTGATTGACTATTCCTGTATTGCACAAACAACATAGCAAAATAGAGCACTCTGTCCGTGAACCTGGGGCATTTTTATCTTCCTAATGAAGTGAATCCTGTTAACCTTCTCATAACATTTGAAAAGGTTGGGTAAAAGTTAGCTAACGAGGAGGGCATAATGCAGACACCCAAGGACAGCAAACTACACTCGAAGTTAGAAAATAGAGTGTAAAACTGCTCTAACAATGCATTTGTTTATGACACAGTTCCTTACCACTGGGGCTATTTCTACGGCAGTCAGCATGGTCATTAACATCCACACATCTTGCCCCATTATCCTTGTGCAAGACACCAAGGCCCCAGATCACTATGGGTTATTATGCAGCAGCTAAATGCCTAAAATATAAATGTCAGTTTGATAAATTACTTGCATAGCTCCATTTTCCTTCTAGTGGCATCATAAACATGTAAACACCTCAAAACTCAGGGAACAAAACTAATCCAAGAGACCCCAGCTCTGTAGTCCCGCCCACTTTACACCAGAGACCAGTGTTGCATTATGACAACACCACGATCCTGCTTCTGCTCGCCTGTGACTCAGAGTCATTGATGTGACATAGTTTTGACTGGGTACAACATTGTCAGGGAAGCTGAGGAAATGCAGAAGCACTGACTCCCGGGGTTTCCTTCAGGGAGCTCACTTGGGGTCTGGGGCCTGTTTAAACTCCCTGGCCCTAGCTGGCCCAAGCTGTCCAAAATGTTAGCAAATAGGCCTAAAGGCTTAATCCCTGTGGGTATTCACAGACATGGGAGGTGAGGGATGGTGTACATGATTTTTCCAAAAGATAATTCTGGACAGAATTTGGTCAGAATTTTGGCGTAAAAATGCACAAAACCTTCATCCACAACTACACAGGCACTATTTTTTGCACATACATACTGCCATATTTTAAGCATATGGGCATTTATGTTTCAATACACCAACTGTGATTACTACGTTGAACACATGGCTTCATCTTTACATACAGTCTTTGCGGTAGTGCCAGAAGCAGACAAGCTTTGGCACTATCAGTCCGGATTAACTTTCCATCTATATGAACAGAAGAATCAATTTGAAGCATCTGCCTGGCACCTTTGCTTATTTCCCAAGAGCCTATGGAAATGGAAATTGTGCAGCCAGATTAAAGTAAAAGCATATTCCCAACTAGCATGCCAGCATGAGCCCCTTTGACAAGGACGTTTTTATTGTTATTGTAGGTTGCTAAGACAGAGATGCTCTCTCATTTTAGGGGTCACAAATGTAATGCTCCTAATTTGCGTGGGAGAGTGCATCCATGTAATTACAATAATCTTGTGCATCCCTGAGTTGTGCCGGAGATGTTGCTTCATGAACTTGTCATCCATAAAAGCAGGAGGAGAATTATGTGGGTAGTGAAGACGAGGGTGCTATGAGCACATTCAAGAGAGTAAGAAAATCAAGCTGATAGGCTATCTACCCAAGTAACTGTGTTACGTGTGTGTTGTTGCTGTGTGTTTGCACTTAATTCCAGCTAAGGACTGTAATTGTTATCAGCTGTATATAACTGCATATGTGAATCATTTAAACCTTTCAACGCCAGCTATTTACTATATGGCAAAAAACATTCGCAAATGTACTGCAGGCCTCATCAAGCACATTGCCAGACAATACATTCCACGGACCTACAGAGAGCCACTTATCTTCCTCAGATATTTTCTACAAAAATACACATCCCTGACATATTTTCACACTTCCAAACCAAATACAAAAACAGCTCAGCTGCACTCTACCCTGGGCCAGTGTGAATATCATTTGCATTTTAAGCATCAACTGATGCCTTTATCCAGAACAGATAGCAGTAAGAGGGCAAGCAGGGGTTCACAGGATGCTTCAAAATGCAGTACAGTCTTCTGGAATTCTGTAACATCAGCACAGTCTTAAAATGCAAATGTCATGCTAGGTTAACAAGAAGTGAAACATCTAAGTACGTGTTCATCCACAAAGACAAGACCACATGGAAGAGACTGGAATCATAGAGTTGTCTGATCCTGAAGCAGGAAAGTAAGAGTGTTGGGTTCAGGGATAAATGTGCATATTCATGCAAACTCAGCTCACCACAGATTCAGTATTAAAGTGATGTTAAGACTTCTTGCCAAGTCTATGATAGGTCTGACCACACACTGGTGTGAGATTTTAACTGCACAGTAGATTTTCTGATATTTTTGGAAGCCGTTGGAGGATCAAGACAAAAAAACAAAAGGTGCGAGCTGAAAACGACATGGATTTTAAAAACAGTGACAATTAGTCTACAAGTCAAACATTTTTTTTTCTTCCTTCCACAAGTGCAGCTCAAGTGACATCCATGAGATGTTTTTCTCATTGTTTACATTGTTTACTTCCTTCAAATTAGTCAATTTAAATTGAGACAGCGTGAAAAGAAGTCGAGTGTTACTATGCCCAGCTTGGGCCTCGGAGTGGCTTGTAATAGCTAGCTGGTGAAATGATGGCAATGTAAGATCATTTAGAAAATTATGGCACAATTAACAGAATCAAACTTACACTCAGTAGTTACATTTCCTTAAGCAGCCAGTCTTAAACTCATAGAAATCTCTCATGAAAAAATAAACCACGTTCTTGTGATTAGGACCACTTGTCTCTTATTCATCAATATGTGCACCCTACCTCAAAAATTTATATTGTTAATTTAGAAACTCTTAGATTATTTTTATGCTTATTTAAAGGCAAAGGTCAGAACTTAAATCAAATTAATTGTTCAGTAAATCTATCCGGTTATTTTGTTTTTTTGTTTTTTGTTTTTTTTATGAGACCAATAGATTTTTTTATTATTTGACTTCCAAAACAAAATGTGCAATATGTGTCAAGCATTTGCCTGTGTTGGTCTGGGAACTGTGTTGGGTGATTGCATACGTTCTGAGGCTTAAGTGGAGAATCTTTCCTTTCTAATGGCAAAAATGGTCATTTTTGTCCAAATTCCCTAGAGTTCATTCTGTCATAGCAGCTGGACTGATGGGAAATTGCTTTAGCAAGACTGGTCTATTGAAACAATTCTGACAAAGTAGTCACATATCCACCAAGAGGAAGTCAGAGCCAACACAGTCAGAGGAAATCATAGATGCACATGCTCTCAACTGACCCTACTGGAAAAAAAAGTGTGCATGTTCTAAGGGTCCAAAAAGAAAGACTAAATAAGAAGCCTGATGAAAAATTGTGGAGGTCTTTTCTGTGTACCTAGTGAGACATTAAACATCCATGGTTTACAGTATGTCAGGAACTAAAGTTATAAATACTACAACATAAAATACATTGCACATGAGCTCATCAAGCATCACATCATCACCAGATTTGTAGATACTTTATGTTGACTGGACTGAATCAAAATCCTTCTCCTGATTTATCCAGTATATCCAGTATGTCAGATTAAAGTAACCTTCCTCACGTCATTTTGACTTGTGAAACACAGATGTAATAACATTAATAAGGGCTGCATTTTAATTAGATGTGGCATTGCCAGGGACCTGTTACTGTACATGCTGGCTCACTGTCATCTCAGTGGAGCAGACCTTTTTTCATAGCAGACATTTTGGCATGCCATAGCAGGAAATGCACAGGTGTGATTGATAACTGCATTCCATTTAGGTAAGCTAATCCTGGTGTTCAGTTATTGTGCTTTCTGTCATGCTGTCATGGCTTTCTGGGACAATAAATGGAACTGAGCCAACTAAATTTGTCAAGTTGCATTTCGTGCTATGACCAGTCCAAAAGTCTGCGATGAAAAAGGTTTACTGAGCCATCCTTAATGTCATTAGGCTCACCTGGAATTATCTTGCATGACAAGTCAAAATGTTAACAGTTTATTGCACGCTTGCATAGCTGAAATTTTTAAATATTTCATCATTATTTTCAATTTCATTTTTTGAGCTACACGGTATACCCACCTACCAATGCCGCTACACCACTGTATTCAGCAGGTAAATCTGCACGAAACACCCACTAAAAACATGAAATGGGACGGGGATAAATGGTCCCGTCTACTTGTATTTCTGACTGCCACTGAAGCATCCCTCTACCAAGTTACACTGATGTGCACTAATGTCACAGTAGGTTGCCACAGGACCCAAAGAGCTGGTCAGAGTTTTGCCTGTGAGTAATTACCCTTCTCTATCAAGGGAAGCTCAGAGAACACATGCATCAGTCATTCACTGAGGAAGAAAAAAAATCTCAATGGCTCACAATGGCACCCAGGAGCAGTGTGCAATTAATTGATAAACGCCAGGACGTGATGTCCCCTCTGATAGTATGGAAAGGCTGCAAAAGAGCTCACTGGTGCGTGAATCAAAGACTGAAAATGCATTAAGAGAAAGTTAGTGAAATGCCATTAACCTACCAAAGCCCTCAACTGATAGTGATGGGCTATAGAGTGAGTTTTAAATTGCACCAAGCCCATGAGATTATGGCAAAGTCTGTAAGCCTTCCATGAAAGGCTGCAAACCCATTTTGATTGCTTCTGACACAGGCTCATGAAGTTCCATCAGCAAGACTTTGAATCTGAAAACCATCATTATGGATGCGGTAAACGTGTTTTGACCGAGTGATTATTGCATATACACATGTGCTGATTTAAAATCAGATTGAAATTTCAGGAAAATGTGCTGTGCTTTGGTTGGTTGTTTTGTAAATACTGTGCATATGCCAGCATGACTACATGTTTCCCATAATAACATTACTATTAGACTCTTCCCAAAGGGCACCATCAGCAAAGATGAGGGTTGAGTTCCTTTTCTATGTAGTTGGTAGCAAATCAGCCGACTTGGAAAAGTCTAGAGTTCTTCCTTTATGGGAGTGTGTTAGTGGCACGCACACAAAAACACGTATAAAAATATACTCATCCTCCAAAAAATAATGACACACACACACACTGAGAGACACACACATCAACCCGCCGCCTCATTTTACTGAAGAGATTCCCCTGGCTTTGATTAATCTCCAGCGCCAGAGGATAGTTCCTGTGTTTGGGCCTAACAGGCAGGTTGCCCACTCCACATCTGGAAGCTCTAGTCCTGCCATCTCCACACACATACACGTACAAGTACACTAAAATTCCACTGCCCCCCTTTACACAAATCAATCAAAAGCTCTCTTTTCCAATTCCACATCTTCCTTATACTTCCTACCTTTGTTTTCTCTTCTATAGCAAATTATTTCTGGAATTCAAAATGTCTTTAGATATCATTTTAAGTTGTATTTAAAATGATGCTGACAATTATTTTCTCTCATTATCATTTTTCTCTCATTATCATTCTCTCAACTCTTAATGAAATGACCAGGATGTAGAGAAGTTTAACCCCGACATATTGTTCATATTTATGTATTCACAGAATTGTCTGTGTCAGTTTATGGTGAAAAGGGCATATAATACCACACATGATCATGTCAGGTTATACCTAAGACATAAAAGCAGTGATAATGATTTAATAATGATATGGTCTGAGGCAGGCAGCTGGGCAAGCGGTTCCATTTTCCAGGGGAGATTTGCATCACAGTTCTGTGACCATGGTGCTGTGGGCTCCAGTGTACTGACCATTTGAAGGAGGAATTTGGAGGCAGCCCATGACAGAAAAAAAAATGCCTAAGTACACAGAAATGTTTGCAGAGAACAGAGAAGAGGAGAGGAGCCCAGCACTCTATCCTGAAGAGGTGCTGGGCAATTGAAAAACACACTTTCTCAAAGACTTGGGACTAAGGTCTGAAAGTGTCCATAAAGTCACTGAAGAGATCTCAGAGGCAGCTCAGAAGACAAGCTTGTGGCTTTGCTGAGAGACTGTGATAAGACATCCTTGCCCCACCACTAGGATATGTTCCAGGGTAATGTATGAAACACCAGTGAATGGTGAAGAGGCCTGCAGAAACAGTACTGGCCTGTGTGTTGATTTTGGTGCAATGGCCCTGCCATGTTATTACAGCTTCTGTATTTATTGCATGATGCACACTGGCCCAAAAAGCATTTTTCCACACGTCACTGGAAAAGGAGAGCCTGGAAAATTAAGATTTTTTTTTGTACTTTACAAACCCTGCAAAATCAGAAAGCTTACTCAGGTGAATAACATTGAAAATGTCTAGAAGAGACATTGTAATATTTTTATTTAAGCTCACTTGTGTATACGGAGTTGGCAGAAATCTCTGTCTCTCATGGACTTGACTGCAGTGGACGCCATTGCACATGCTCTATGGAATCAAATTTGCAGACGTATGTAGAATATCTGGTAGTTCATGGTGGAAGCTGGGAAATCTTTTTCAGTACTTGCACCACTGAGCAACTTTCCTTCAAATAAATGAGGTATCATCCTGTAATCCAGTATCCAATTTTCTTTCATACAGCCAAGGTAAGAAAGAAACAAAACTTCAGCAAGCATGTTTGATCTTGAGGACCACTGCATTACATCCAGTAGCAAAATGAGACATTATTATGGAACCACACCATTCTACCCCTTCCCCACTTTTTCATAGAATTAAATGATACAAACATTTGCAAAAGAAAAACATACAGTTCAAGTTAGATTGGTTGAACGCACAGCCAACCAATCACACCCAATCCATCACAGTCAAAAGGGCAACATCTTCTCATGCATCACTGTGATGTTTCATAGCCTTGTTATCCTAAATGCTTACCTGCACAGCAAACAGATGAACTGTTATGCACATATTCATTTTTCCACAGTGAAATGAACCCATCATTTCTGCAGCAAAAGTCCAAATATACTTTCCTCTGGAGAATCACAATATTTTTCTGGCATATCAAGTTGTTTATTAAAGGGAGTCTTTAGTTTTGCTGCTTAAATACAGTAATGAATACAGGGTTGGCATATCTCCAAGCATGGCACTCATCTGATTTCTTAAGTAAATAAAATATAAGCCAAGAAATTACCAAAAGATAGAGAAAGTACATAAATAACATAAATTGAAAATTAGAGCCTCACTGGTGTCTGGCTATTTTTATAGTTAGCTTTAATTTGAAACCTGACATCAGCAAAACAGTGAAGGGGAATTTAGATTTTAAAAAATCCTTTAGAAAATTCACTTAGAAAATTTAAAGCTGGACAACAAGCTTCAAGTGCAAGGAACATGGAGTTAATTATAAAATACATGCATTAAAAAATGCTAATCTGTAGTTTTGTTTTTTGTTTTTGTTTTTTTTTTTTTGGTTTGGGTTTTTTTTTTTTGTTTGTTTTTTTTTTTACGGATTTTT
>VUQI01003205.1:0-10433 GCA_015106735.1 Paratilapia polleni | reverse complement strand
ATATATATATATATATATATATATATATATATATACACACACACACACACACACACACACACACACACACACACACATATATATATATATAAATATATTTAAATTCCAATCTAGGTAATTCATTTTTAACATGTTGTCCATGTTTATAAATCTTGCACAAAACAACACGTTGATAAGACACTGGGCAAAGTCTCTAAGATAAACCTTTTGTATTATATCTTCAGGAATTTGTTGTCGCTTTAATGTTCATTCCTAAGTCCTTATAAATTCTCCTGCAAACTTTCCTTGACCACTTTATGTTTTCCATCAAGGTCAAGGAAAAGCAATAAGGAAAAGCAATATGAGGTCATTTTTTTTCCTCTATTTGGAAACTTCGAAATAAAACGGGAAGTAAAGGGAGAACAAGAATATACTCACGCAGACACAGATGGCACAGAAAAGGGAAAAACCTTTTAAATTGCAAAAGAAGAGGAAAAACTCAGGATTTATAACAGAAACCACAGAATATTACAAAGATCACGACACCCCCTGAATAGGTCACCAGCCCATCACAAGGCACGCAGAGACAGACAACTACATACTCTCACAGCCAATTTTGAAATACCAATGAACCTGGAAGGAAACCAATTTGGATACCAAGCAAACTTCAGGACAGACTGAGAGGTTGTAACCCTGCAGCCCTTACTGTGAAGTAACAGTGCTAACCACTGCACCTCTGTGCCACCCCAATTTGTTACAGATAGGTATGTGTGACTTGAGCCAATATTGTAGCTTTTATCATTAGCTTAAATTTTTATTAGTCTAATACTTTGGTTAATGGTCAAATACCTGCATGATTAATTTTAAAGTGCCCACAGTTGTACTTTGTGCTTGATGCAAATTTTAACATAGCATAAACATAGTGTAGCTATCAGTATGTTAATTCTTTGTGCATGTAAACTGTCTTGTGAGCTATAGATAATGGACAGAACAGTAACTGAAAGGTTTATTTTTTCACTTTAAATCATGTGAGTAAAATAACAGCTTTTGTTTCCCAAAAATGCCTCCTTGAAACATTTTTCCACACTGCCAACTGTGGTCGGCTCTTTTTCTCTCAGCTACAACTCCATTATTGTCACAGTGGAATATAATGAAAGTCTGGTGGAATGGAGGCCTGAATAGACTATAGAGAGGACACTTTAAATTTGCAGAGAACATGCTGTGCATGTAACACTTGGCACACAGTCACTGAATTATTGTAAATTCAGATATTCCTTGTCTGTTGTGCTGTTATTATTCTTGTTTCTCATCAGGCACAAAATTGTCTGTAGGCACTTGGTTTGTCTTCCATGTCTTTCAGTTAGAAGGCTTTGCTGAAGACAGATGTGGTACTGAACAAATTATACAAGAAAAACTTTACTGAGCAGGAAGCTGTTGTGTTTTAATGTATTTTGCAAAGGAACATAAATAAATAAACAGCATGGATGGAGATGGAGAAGTTGTCAAGTCCAGAGTGGCTGTGTCTCTCCAAATGTAATCCTTTCAAGCTGTGTGTGTGTGTGTGTGTGTGTGTGTGTGTGTGTGGACATACTTGTCCTGCTATCTTTATGAGAACCCGTTTTAGTTTTAGACTATAAGAGTGGAGACATAGCGTCTGGTCTTTTCTCACATCCCCTAAAAGGGCTTTTTGAGGTTTGGTTTTAGGGTTAAAGTTTGATTTGGGTTAAGGCTGGGGTTACGGGTTGCACATAGTGTTACTGTTTGGGCTTGTCAACCAATGTCCCCACAAAGATAGCCATTCAAACATTTGTTTTTGTGTCTTAAACAGAAAGAGAGAGAGAGAGAAAAGTAAGAGAATGTATCTCAGTGTGTATCAGCAGTGCTTTGGGCTGCTGATGGGTGCAGGCTGACAGATGCCACATGCTGTGTGATCAGACTGCTTGAGTGGCACTCACAGATGCTTCAGTATTCTGCTCTGATGGAATAAGGAGAGCACTGCTGACAGCACTGGGACCGCCTACAGTATACTGCCATGGTCTCTTCAAGAAAGCATAGTGTGTTTTAACTGTAAGGGATAGTGTGTGTTTTTTGAAGCTGATCAGATTACTTTCGAACAACAATGAAGAAATGTTAATGTATTCAACAAGCTGCAAAAAATGAACATTTTATCAGTAACAACATAATTTGTTTTTCTTTGCTCCCTATTTTATAACTGAAACCGCCTTGACATAAAAAACTACAGAAACTGCAAAGGCACCATGTATGTTTGTAACAGACTGTTTGAGTTATGTTTTATGCCCACTAGCCATGATGAGCTAGGTAGACATGATGGATGCGTAGTTTTTGGTTATGTCCATGTTCATGGCCAAAATTCTACAATACCCTTCCCAGGACTCAGCTTCTTCTCCCTGAGTCTCACCTGAGTAAGGGAGCAGTATTGGGTGCTAATCAAGATACCTTCATGACCATCCAAGCCCTAATAAAGATAATTCCACTTCAGGCAGACAACCCATTTCTTCTCACCATCTGCACTGACCTTCCATCCCATAGCACAGGGGAAATCTTCACTCTGACCACAGAGCCTTGTGAAATTTGAATGCAGCAGGTGGTCATCAAGATCATTTAAAATGTTTTCTTTTCAGTGGTAAATGCTGGGTCTTTGAGGAGAGACGTGACTCATGGCAATTTTCCTTTTCAGTGTTTTGAGGTGAAAGTGCTGTTTTCTATACGAACCGTTTGATAAAAGGATGGCCTTTTCCACAATTAAGGTCAATTTGACGGAAATGTCATCTTCCCTCATGGGAGTTGGGGACAAGTCTGGCTGGCTGCACTTTGCTGTTTGATGATGACAGACACTCCCTCCGACGTTCCAGTTTCTCTGACCCTGATCTTCTGGATTTGTTGGTTTTGTTAGATGGCCTCTCTCACCACCCTTTTGAGCCCATCAAGGTGGTGGGTTGAACTTTCTCTCAATTAGGAGTGCACTGATTTTAGCTCTAACCTGAACCAAGCAAGTAAGCGATTTAAACTCTCTGTTCATCTGACACCTTTTTGTTTGCAAGTAGCTCCAGGGCTCATTAAGGTGTGTCTGTGGCCCAATCTAGTGTTTGTGCCTAAGGCAGTGAAATCAGTCCAGCTGAGCTGCAGTCCACCTGCTGGAGAACTCCTCATTTTGACAGACTAAACCCAAATCTAAATAGCAGTTCTCATTTCTGAGCCACAGGTGAGCTCTTTGGGCAAGTGTCGAATTACTTTTGAACCACTATCTTTTGGCACTATCTGGTCTAACAGGAAACCACAAATTAAAGCCTACACTTTAATGTACTATCCATTTTTTCATTTATTTTACCCCATTTTAATCAGCTGAACTGTCTACCATCACAGAATATGTTTTACTTGCATTTTACTCATGAAGCATGTTTTTTACACTTCCAATCTATTTTGCTTGTGCAACTACATTTTTTTTTTTTCCTGTGGTTGGCTGCAAGTGCAACACCTACACCTGAATACTGTGCCTGAATACCTCCTGTGTAATGTGTGACACAGTGGAGCTGTTGCTGTTCTGCTAATGAGCTGCTTTTACTACATTTAGTCTGCAAAAAGGGACAACTGAGTCAGCAGTATTTTGTTAAAACTTTTAAATACATGTAGCATGCCATCTCAACAAAGCAATGTATGTGCATGTTTCATGGTGTAACAAAGGCTGGTTTAACACTCTGTTGTGTCTGACTGAAGACTAGGAAGATTCTCTTGTTACATGTGAATTTAAGAAATAGCAACTGTTCACAAGGGGGATATCTTTATCTATTCGTGAGGGATGTTTTAAATCCAAATTGGAAACTGCAATTTAATGCATGTGTAAACACACAAATAACATGACTCATCTTGGACCTGGTAACTAACACCATTAGAGACTTTATAAGGTGCCCCTTGAGATCAACAAAGGAATTTTAGAAAGATGTCCTAACTGTCCAGTGATGGAACTGAGGAGGAGGGTAATTTGTCCAAATATTGTGCATCTCAAGTGTTACATTAGGTGAGTTGCACCACTCACTTGAAAAGTAGTGTTAGAAGTATCAGGAAGCATCATGGCATGTCTGCCTTTATTGACAGAAGCATCATCAATAAAGGGAGACGCCACAAAAACACCTGAGTTAAGTGATGTATTTACAAAACGTGAAGCGAGAGAGGTTAGTTGTGTTGGTGGAGAAAAATGATAATGGGACAAACAATTTACATGGAGAGTGTCTTTGAAGAGGAATGAAGTGGAAGCTTATAAGGGAGTGGAAACAATGGGAACAAGGAGGATCCCTGTTCCCGTTGTTTTTCAGTCACTACACAAGCTTACTAAATACCTGTAACCTGAAATTGAGGTCAAAGCAGGAACAAACCAGCAGGAGTTGTCTCCTTAGACATCACAGTCTGCTGTTGTCTTCACAGTCTTTGGAAGAGTTCCAATGAGGTCAAATGAGTGATCACATTCAGATGTCCCACTCTTGATTTCTTCCTATATTCTTTTTGTGGTAGAAGGCAGAGCAATAGCCACGGTCCTCTATAACAGTGCATGTTTAAGTGAAGGTAATTTGACATTGTGCAGAATCATCAGTTCTGATTAAACCAAGAAACCTATATGAAGTCAAAATAACAATTTGGTTCACACGGACATGTGATAGAAAATATGACACATACATGCAACTTGTATTTGAATGTTTGGCATTTGGTGGCTTTTCAATGACAATAAATCATATGTCACTCACCTGAGTGTCACAATGTCTGCGCAGTTCAGTCAGCTTTAACTTGGAGAACAATGAGATGTGACGGTGCAAATATAAATGGATGCCAGAAGCCTTTAAATCTGAAAGGATTATACTGCTACCATAAAAGACTGATGTCATGTTGCTTATAGTAGATTTTAAGCTTTGCTGTCTCTTTTCTATTTGTTGTATATCTGTTATATCCTTCCTAAAACGTGCCTGAATGCTTCATTGTGCTTCTTGGTGTTGGTCTGCTATGAAGCCTGAGCAGCTTCTCCTCTGTGGCTCTGGCATCTCAATTAGATCCCAGCTATAATGCAATCAACCCAGCTGTAATGGGCAATATTGCCTTGCATAACTCACTCATAACTCATTTGCAGAATTAATTGCTGCATTAGACACTGGATGTCCCCAGTGGCAAGTGAGCTCCGCCGATAAGAGATTTCATTAAATTCACTTGTTTACAACACGTTCTATCAGTGGCACTGCTGTTATTCAGGATGAAGAGAGATGCACCCTGCTATTGTTACAACACAGGCTCCCAGTGAGTAAGGCAGAGCAATCAAGACCAAGTCAAGTCCACACCGTCAGGTAGAATAGCGACTGAGACAAGATCAGATGATGAGACAACTGAATCTTGTTCAAGATCAACAAGTAAGTCAACACAGAATGTTTGTGCAACACCTGAAAGTTAGAAGAACACTCAGGTTGAAATCATTCATTCATTCACTACTCCCTGCACTCTATATAGGGAGTTATCTTTAGAGCACTACATAGTGAACTGGAAAACACTTTTGGATGCTAATCAGCTCATTTTTTTTGGTGCTATTAATTACGTCATTGCTGTCACATTGTTAAAACTGGAGCAACACTAGATAACAAAATACCAAAATACATTTTTTGTGATAAATACATTATACGAAGATTAATAAGTACAAATCCTTTGTAGCCATTTGAGTTCTAAGGAGCTGCTCTCTTTCCATCACAGAGGCACTAGTGTAAGGGGACATAGCCGGACTTCCACTCAGACATACAAAGCGGTACAGAGGTGCACGTGAAGATGAATGTGAGAATGTGATACTGAATGTGAGAGAGGCCAAATTTAAATCAGGTAAGACTTTTGATTTTATGGACCTGTTCTCAGAATTTTTCTTTTTTAATCACACTTCATAATCAGTATTTACCATTGAAAATTATGAAGGTACCCCTTACTTTTTACCAATTGAGGCAGATGGCAACCAAACCTGAGTCTAGTTCTGTTAGAGGTTTCTCTCTACAATACTCTAAGGTTTTGACCTTATTATTTAAAGTACACTTACATGACATATTATGTGATTTTGGCCTTTTATAAATAAAATTGAGCCTAACTGGACCCAGAGGTAACTTGAAAATAATATAGAGCCAACCACAGATTAATGGGGCACCAAAGAGGGAAAAATGGCACCGTCAGGTCAGTCTTTTGGGAACAGAGAGTTCTGTCACACTGTATAGTTTTCTATTTAACTGATTAATGTGCAATCTCTATCAGAAGCAGCAGAAAGTAGAACAAAGTAAACAGTTCAATTAATAGTATCCACAGTTCTGACTGATATCTTTCCAAATGAGTTTTCATTGAGGTAGCATCTGAACTCTTTATGAAACAATTTTCCCAACAAATGTGAAACAGCCCCTGAGGATAGAGAACCATTAGCAATGAGAACATATCAGATGCTAAAATGGCTGAAACCTACTTCTAAAATGCTAATGGTAAAATATCAGAAAGTGATGCAAAATATTTCCTGGCAATAATTGTCTGTCTAGAGTAGATGGGAGTCTCAGTAATAAAAGAGCACTTAAAAGTCAGTGATGTCCTGTTACAATATAAAATAAATTGAGACAGGGGATGAAATGTCCATTTTTTAAAGCAAAAACAAACAAACAAAACAAACAAAAAAAAAACCATCTAGAGTGGAGGTCTCAGAAGAACCTGAGAAACTGCAGTGTAGAGGATAAACAAATTTATGGTATTGAAAAGTGGTTTTGGGATTCCATGAGTTAGCAGAGATTAGCTCTGAGCCTGTAGATGTCAGGGGGGGAATATGCTTTATTTATGCTTTTGATTTATCTAGAGCTTTTGTGTTCTCACAAAATGTGTGTTCCCTTTATGATTTATGATTGTGACACTTCATGGTCGATTCTATGAGAAGCAGGGCTAGAGGAAACTGCCGGTCCTCCTTAGGATGGTCTGTAAGCCTACTACAACCAAACCACAGTTCTACCACTGTACCAATACTACACATTCAGAAAATAAAGTACCTTATTGTATTTTTAAGGGTACAACAGCTTGTCACAAAGGTAAAGGTACTGCCATTGTAGCCTTGAAAGTGGGTACTTATTTGTAGAGGGTAGGGTCTTAGATAGAGGGACCCCTATTATTTTGTTTTATATATTTTTTGTTGTTATTACTTTACACTTGGAAATAGACTAGTAAATGTATAGCACTTTTCTCACCAATTAATTTAACATGCATGCTTTTTGGACTGTGGGAGGAAACCAGAGCACCCAGAGAAAACTCACCAGGCACAGGGAGGCAAGAAGGAAGGAAGATTCAAATCCAGAATGACTGGACTGGAATGGTAGATGTGAAACAGGATGTCACGATGTCAGAAAGTTATTAACTATTTTTTCATTCAACTTCAACAGGGAAACCTTTAAATCTGAGAGAAAATATAGTCTCCTAATTTGCTTTTTGATTTGGCCACACACAGACTGTTGCCCTGATATGGTACCTTAAAATCAAAAGAAATGGTATAAATAGGTACCTTCTACATTTTGGGAACATTAATGGATAATATTTAGCCCTAGAGTGTTCATTTGTGTTGACTGTACCTGTATGGATAGAAATTGACATTTACTATACTTCTGTTTCTGTGAGTGGAGTTTTTATACTGAAACTTATGACAGAGGTGTAGATTTGAGAAACATATACATGTTCAGTAATATCCTGTAATCATATACAGAGTTGTGATTCTGGCTTTGGTGTTGAATTTGTACAGAACCACATCTGCTGTGGACGGTGTCCTGCTGCTGCCCACATCTGTATTTGTTTTGGAGCATACTGAGGTTCTCACTCCTGCTGTGAACTTTACATATAAAAAAGATGGGGCATGTTGGTGTACAGAACACCTACTGACAGACATAAAAAGCAAAAAGCAAAGTGTGTTTGCTTTAGTGTAAAACAATCATGTCGTTAGTTCATTCCACAGATTCTCAAGTGTTGATCTTCCAAAACCATAAAACAGTTTTTCCAGGCACAGAGTACAAATCTTTCTTCACTCACTCACTTTCCAGTGTCTGCTCTGGGGATATAACAGTAAGAACAGCGGCAATGATCCAACACAGTGTGTGATGATTCCGGCTGCAAACAGACGACTTATTTCCTGAGTTTTATTTATCTCCTCCCTCCTCTAAGGTAATAACTGGAAGAGCATGCATAATTCAGTGAAAATCAGGATTTCGATTACTGTCAGATGAAAGCGGTTTAATGTGTTTAATGTCTCTGCCTCATCACTTTCCTCATCACTCCCTGAGGACTGTGTCACAGAGAGGAGTGAGATGTTGTAAACACCCTACTGCTGCTGTCATCTCTTTTTTATATATGCAGCATTAATTTTGTCATTCCTGGTCAGATGCAATAAGTCTCAGTCAAATCCAAAATATCTGCCTCTCTAAATATATTAAATGTAACAATGTCTCTCTTTAATATGTCTAAATTATTTTTACCCTGTGACAATTTGGCTAATCTTACCCCAACATGCTATTATGTATACAACTCCTGCTGGCCTCTATTAACAACAGCCAGGCTGAGATGTTTCACCTGAAGCAGAAAGTGCAGCATCCCCTGCCTCATACTGGTCTGTACCCCATGAGAGAAAAAAGGAAAAGAGGTTTGTTCAATATTGATAAACTGTATATGGTGTAATGTTGTTTTGATCATACATTATTTATGAATTTGCTCCTTGCAGCTCATTCAGAGCTCTGCTGCTGCACAGCTGTTAGTCAACAATTTCTCAGAAGCATTTGAGAGAGATTTAAGTACTTATTGTTTCCATGCATCCACTAAATGGCCTAAAAGCTTTGAATGCATATCCCATATTCCTGCCTTACTGCTAAAAATACTTAAAAATAAACACACCATTATGCTGAGGTCTAAGCTAAGAATCTGCTGGCTACATTGTTGATGGCTATTTCTCAGTTTTCGTCTCGCTGTATTTAGAAACTTTTATGTTACCTTTATTATATTTCTATTTTTAATGTGAACTCAAAATATGAAGCATATGCATGATGGTTATGTTCTGCTGTTAGCTGCCCAGTTTGTGTATGTACACAGACTACATAAGTGATTTAACTTTTAATTAAAGTGTAGTAATTGTGGGCTAAATCAGTTTTGTGCATATTTTCTCCAGTGGTCTGAAGTTGTTTGGGGGGTTTTCTTCTGTTAGCTCTTCCATGCTTATTAGTTGATCACTAACAAA
This sequence comes from Paratilapia polleni, assembly GCA_015106735.1. Classification (NCBI taxonomy): domain Eukaryota; kingdom Metazoa; phylum Chordata; class Actinopteri; order Cichliformes; family Cichlidae; genus Paratilapia; species Paratilapia polleni. The sequence goes on along the minus strand of VUQI01003205.1, from coordinate 1,186 downwards.
TACTTAAGTCAGCCATGGTTTATGGCTGATCATGTACTAACCTTAACTCATGGTCATTCACTGTAAGACCCAATAAGTTAATATAACTCAAAATATTTTCTGAAGTTGATTACGATGAAAATTTTAAGTGACATTGACTTAAATCTATGAGTTACTTTTTTTAAATTAAGCTCGTGTTACTAGGCATTTTCAAATGTTGCTAACTTAATTTTATACAGTAAAGGACCATTCCTAATTAGGCCTTTTGTACTTCATATTTTGGGTTCGCATTACAAATAGAAATAGAGGTAACAACAGTTTCTATTACTACTATCACAAAGTATTTGATTTAACAAACTGTTTACTTCAGAATAGCTCAAAGTTTGTTTTTTTTTTAATTCATAAAATCTGTGCAAACTACCGTGTAAATGAAAACTTTTAGTTATTCTAATTTAAAATTGTTTGATAGTGCACTATCAACCAATTACATAAAATATATCAAGTAACTATGACGCAGAATTGTTAACACAATAAACACACACACAATAAAAACAGATCAACACACAATTTAACTGCAGGTTATTGTTTATTAACCATTAGTGATGCAGCATGCCAAAAGCAGGCTAAAGTCCAAGATTTTCAATTTTAACTTTTTTTTTTATGTTTCTTTAAATGTCCTAAAACGTTCCTAACCCTAACTTCTACAGCTCCGGAAAAAATTAAGAGACCACTGCAAAATGATCATTTTCTCTGATTTTGCTATTTATAGGTATATGTTTGAGTAAAATGAACATTTTTGTTTTATTCTATAAACTACTGACAACATAACTCCCAAATTCCAAATACAAATATTTTCATTTAGAGCATTTATTTGCAGAAAATGAAAAATGGTCAAAATACCAAAAAAGGTCCAGTGTTTTCAGACCTCAAATAATGCAAAAAAAAAAACAAGTTCATATTAATTTTTAAACAACACATTACTAATGTTTTAACTTAGGAAGTGTTCAGAAATCAATATTTGGTGGAATAACCCTGATTTGCAATCACAGCTTTCATGCATCTTGGCATGCTCTCCACCAGTCCACCAGTCTTTCACATTGCTGTTGAAAGATTGGTGCAAGAATTCAAGCAGCTCAGCTTTGTTTGATGGCTTGTGATCATCCATTTTCCTCTTGATCACATTCCAGAGGTTTTCAGTGGGGTTCAG
>VUQI01003202.1:1874-23131 GCA_015106735.1 Paratilapia polleni | reverse complement strand
AAGCCTTACATCACCAAGTGCAATGCAAAGTGTCGGATGCAGTGGTGTAAAGCACACCGCTACTGGACTCTAGAGCAGTGGAGACGTGTTCTCTGGAGTGATGAATCCTGTTTAAACATGACTGCACACCAGTGCACAAAGCAAGGTCCATAAAGACACAGATGAGCGAGTTTGGTGTGGAAGAACTTGAATGGCTTGCACAGAGTCCTGACCTCAACCCGACAGAATGCCTTTGGGATGAATTAGAGAGGAGACTGTGAGCCAGGCCTTCTCGTCCAACATCAGTGTCTGACCTCATAAATGCGCTTCTGGAAGAATGGTCAAAAATTCCCATAAACACTCCTAAACCTTGTGGAAAGCCTTCCCAGAAGAGTTGAAGATGTTATAGCTGCAAAGGGTGGGCTGACATCATATTAAACCCTATGGATTAAGAATGGGATGTTACTCAAATTCATATGTGTGTGAAGGCAGACGAGTGAATACTTTTGGCAATATAGTGTATTTCAGACTTAGGCTAGTTGCTGCACTACTAGTTATTAAGCCATAGCTGTAGCCTACAAAGTCTCTGTCGCAATCATTGCTGATTAATGTAAAATGCATTAGGACTGATGTACCAGCATGGGAATATAGCCCCAGACAACAGAATCTGGTATACTGTAAAACACAAAGTGATTTACCTGGGGTTGATTGGCTTAATCAGTACTTTGTGAACTTGTTTGGCAAGGGCTTGAATAAAGGAAGTTCATTCATATTCAATCAAAAATTTTTGCACTCCAGCTTTAAGGGATGAATTTATTCTGATAACTTTACTTGATGTTCACATCTTAAAATGGAATTCTAGCATGCTGGTGATAATTATGAGTTATGTTGTGAGTATTTGAATGTGTTCAGTCCTGAATTTAAAACATTTTGGAGAAGGCTTCTTTCTCTGGTAGTCAGTGGGTACTTTTATCAAATTCAAAATGACTCAAGAACTGTTAAAGTTCAATCACAAATCACTTGTCTCTCCTTTTCTGTTTTATTTGGGAACTTGCAGGGATTTCTTGAAGCTTCAAAAAAGCTTCAACTATCTATTTTTCTTTATTTCAGACTGTCAGGATTACTGTGCAGTAATTCTTATACAGTAATTCAAAAGTCAGTTAACATTTTCTATCTCTGACACTATAACATGCACTATTAAAAAATAACCTTTGCACTCCTTTGCACCATGTCAATAAATATTTATTATCAGAGTGGATGGTGGAGGATGAGTTGGAGCTGTGTCAAACAGAGCTTGGTGCAAAGCACTGTACCCAAATATTTTAAGTAAATATTTTCCAAAAATCAGTTAGCAGCATCACAGCAATTTTAACATTGCATCTCTATCAGTAGCAAGCACCAATATAACATATAATTATGCTCAGTAAATCTTAATTTAGCAGACTTTTATACAGATAGGATTATTTTTTAATAATACTGTACGCATATTATATTCTCGTTATCTCGTTAAATTCCTCATCCATTATTTACCATTACTTTTTTAAGACCAATTACTAAAACACTGCTTTTATTCAGTGCATCTGTATTTTAGTTACCCACCAAAAAGTTATTTTATTTATGTATTTATTCACTGATGGCCTTTTAGAGAGAGGGGAAATTGGGAAAAGAGGACAGGAGAGTGAAATGCAGCAAATAGTGTAGCCAGCAGGAAACAGAACCAAGGACTCACTGCTGAAGGCAGTTGTGCCTATGTGTTATACATCCTAACCTCTTGGTTACTGTGTCACCAGAGGGGCTGCTCGACACCAGGCAAGGCAAGCAACAGCTTGGGGCCCCAGGTCCCTGAGGACTGACAAAATTTAAACTATAGCACTGGCAATGTGCAAAGTTTGCACAGTATGAGAGAACTGACCTCCCTAAGGGGGGCTCACCTGACTCCTCTCATTTCCTTTCCAAGTGGCATGCATGATTCTGTTTTTAAAAAAAAAAACCCTAATGACAACAACAAAAGCCACTCAATGAAAATGAAGAGAAGTTATCCTGAGAGTGAAAAAAAGAAGAAAAAAGAGAAAGAGGAGAAAAATGCAAGGCAAGGTGAGTGGAGCCCATAATAACAAATAAATATAATGCTAAATAACTAAATGCAGCTAGTCTAGCCTTAAATGTGGGGGAGAGATGCTTGAATAAAGTAACTTCCACTAGCATCACATTATTTCTTTTGTTTACTTTGATGTCTAAGATTAGTTAATTTATCTTAGCACAGCAGCCGAGTGCGTCCAGCCCTACTGGCTGTGAGTCGAGACCAGTGAAAAGTAAAAGATCATTTCAGAAGCTAGTAGCTAGAGTATTAACACTTCACAGCCAGTCAACTTGGTCTTGGGCATTGTTACTGAAATAAACACGGTCTCTGCCATTTCTAGAGTAATGTTTTACCTGTTCCTTTTATAGGACTTGTTGTTGGAGGTTGTGTTATAACATAATGGTGATGAACACTGAATTTTTGCCTAGGCTCCAACAGACTCCAGAATAGCCATTGTGTGTCACTTCAGTTACTTTTTTTTTTTTTACAACTAAAGTTCAAAATTTTCAATTTATCTTACATACGATACAAGTAAGGAAAAAAAAACAGCAAGCTTAGGAAGAGAACTGACCTGCAATGAATGTTTTATTAATGAAACCATCTGCCTCAGACAGTCTTTTGTTTGATTCAGCACATACAGTTTCTTAAAACCACGTCTGTCCTGGTCAGCAACTACAACAGCCAATTGTACTATTTATAAGCAAGAAGGTGATCATGTGTTTGCTTTTTGTTTTAATCTACAACTGCATCATTATCCAAGTGAAAAAGATGATACACTCCAAACAGGCTATGCTTGCGACTTGGTTTGGGGTAGTAAGTAGTACATACACATAATACATAATGAACTTTATTATCATTGCACTGATGGGCAAGACAATACCACAATGGCATTGTGTTGGCACTCCCCAAATTTCAATAATTCAAAACTCATAAATAAACAAAGTCACAAGCGATTCAAAAGTCGCATTAAAGCGTGCAGTTAGTTGTGCAAAGAATACAATGTCTGGCACTGGAGCATATTGCACGAGTTCAGACAGCAGAGATTTCAGTAGACAGTTCACTTGGTGCAATATGCAAATGAGAATATTGGATGGTAGAAAGGTAAGTCACTGGGGGAGGCAGTATGTGTATATTTTTGTGCATGTGTGTGTTGTAGTGGGGGTGTGGACAGGGTCCCTGTTTAACAGTTTGACAGCTTTGGGGAAGAAGTTGTGTGTATGCATTGTCCTATACTTTCTGGTATTTTCAAGAATTGGTGGTCGAGATGGGTTGAGTCAAAGATGTTACTGGAGGCCTTGCTCTGACATCATGTCCAGCAGCCTCTGCTTGTATATATTTACTTCTTATGGAAAATGGCCAGCAGGCCGGATAATGGAGGACGTGTATCATTTCTGAGTCGGAAAACATTTACTGTTTACCAAACAGTCAATTACAGTGTGTGTCCGTCAGTGAGAATTATTGGTCTCCAGAAGTGTTTCTGCTACAGAAAATGGTAAAAAAGTGAACAATTTTGAGCACAGAAAAGAACAGTTGTTATAAAATGACCACTAGACCACTCATTCGACTGTATTTATAAAATGGGTGAAAATTACAAGCACACAAAAAGCTTGAGAGTCTGACAAGGCCACATAAAAACAGTGTTTGTGAAATCCATTAAAACTGACTGCATGTATTTGTGATGCATTCGGTGGTACAATGACAACATGGGTATCTGATCTACAGGATGAAAATGAATTTTATTCATTGCTGTGGGGACATTGGGTAATTTTATTCAAACATGCACACTACCTTTGAATTTCTGTTGTTTAACCAGCAGACAATAAATGGATTAGAGTTTTCAACAGCTGACAATGATCACTAAAAAACTCATCACAGCAAAACAACCATATTATAGATGCTCAATTTGCAAGTCAGGGGAAAATAACAATGAAAAAGGAAAGGAAAAAATGTTGCATACCCCACGGTCCACCTATAAATGCTGTAAATAAATTGCAAATGCACTTCCAGTATAAAACCTTCTGTGATTTCATATTGTTAAACATGAAGGAATACATCTAACACAATTGTCCAAGATTTTATAGGGTAACTGCCAGGACCTAGGGGCCTCGAGTGATGAAATATGACATATAAATCAATCAAATGTCAAAATACAGCAGTGAGTCACGCCACTGTAGGTAACAGTAAATTGAGTTGGGTCTTCAGGTGCGTGGTTACACTGAACAGAAACTGCATGCTGTCATCCCAGCAGTGTTTATGTTCTAGCTTGCCACCTTGGCAAATGGCATCACTGACATTCATCCATCCATCCATCCATCCATCTTCTGCTGCTTATTCCTACAGAAAAAATTAAATCCCCTTTTGGTTGGGCACAAAAATATATTATATTATATTATATTATATTTTATATATATATATATATATATATATATATATATTCTTTTTTTTTTCAAAATAGCACCCTCATGATTTTCCCTGAAGTGGTTTCCATGATAACACACATGCTCTCTGATCATTGTTGCACATAATTCAACTCAGAATGTGGCAGCAAGAAGACATGGGTGAAAGCCTGACAGTTACAAAGATGCTTTTGTATACTTTTGTTGTAGACTGAAAAAAAGTAAACATAGCAGCGGCCTGGTTTGTGTGCTATGGATTAATCACCAATATTTAAGGACAGGACTTCCTGTAGATAGATGAGATAGATGCCCAGATTTATAACTCATTAATACTCAAGGCTTCAACTATAATTCCTTACAGGTTTTATATATTTACTTGCAGTGTTTCATTGGGATGCATGGTAGAAATTAAGATACACTTTGCCAACAAGGTTTATCAACATATGAGGCACTGAATGTGTTCCTTAGCAAATCATCAGAGCATGCTCAAGATTAAACGAAGAAGCTCTCTCTTTTAAAAAGGTGACAGTTTTTTTTTTCCTTTAAAGATGGTGGTGAGGATTAGGACTGCTTTAGCTGAGCTCATTTACATCCCCGGCATCAGCTATCTAATGCTACTTGAGGAGGGATTAAGCCTCTCTCCCCTTGACTTTGATCAGATATACAACACTTGTCTTTCTGCTTAGAAATATTCACCCCCCCCACGGATAGAGGGGAAAGAACTCATGTATAATTTTCTACACTACCTCAGGTTTTTCCTTTGTAATAATCCCAGTGTTAATGCAAAGGCAGTTACTATGTCTACAGTAAGTCTCACTTGTGCAGCTGCTAGTCATGTTAAGCATTGATAGGGTAGAGGAACATGAAGAAGATTTATAATCAGTGCAGAGATGCAGTACATATTGCATCATGTATATTTCTGGGGGTCATTTCTTTACAGTGACGATCTCTCCATTATCTTTTAAATGAATTATGAAAAAAGTGGAAGATGATTCAGTGAGCAAATTGACACAACAGCACCAATCAAAATATTAAGACATATAAGGGATTTGGTCTTTTGTTTTTGTTTGTTTTTTTAGGAAAATTTATTGTTCAATATTGTCATCTCTAAATCTTCTAAACTCAATTCATATTGAATATGGAGGTTTACGGTGGTTAATTGTTTTCAAAGTTTTAACAGTTTTAGCAGTAGCTTCTGGTGAAGATCCTGGGCTATTTTCATAACAATTCTAACTGCAGAGGACAACTTAGCTTTCATTTGGGCTGAAAAATCTTGCCGAGAGCAAGTGGGCAAATAGGATTTTCATTTCTGAAGTCCCAGTTTGTGTAGCAGAGAGTTGAAAAGCTACAGCAGGAAGAACTGTGTTTAGTTCAGTCGAGTCACATTATTTGGCATAGGAATGTTTTAAAGAAGCAAGGTTTTCTGTGGCCTAATTTTTTATTTTGTTAGACAGTTGCTGGCAGCAAGAATGACAGTGTATCAATAGACCATATACTCCTGTTGCCCTGCTGTCCCTGTTTGCTGTCTCACTGCCTAGTTTAATGAATGTCCTGAGACAATTTAGATTGAAGGAATCAAAATGGGCAACTGGGAGGAGATGTGGTAACTCACGATTAGAATAGCCATTAATTCTCCATCTAACAGCCTTTCTGCTTGTTGTTTATTCTATCTTTTTTTTATGTCAGTCCTTCAGCACCTTTGACTTTTATACCATCCCACTACTCATATCTACTTAGCTCTGTCACTCTTTCACACACTATTGTTGCCTTCAAGGAGACAATGCTACATGTTAAACACATGCTTATAATTGATCAAAATGGCAAAACACCTAGCACTATGTTAGCTTTACAGTAACTAAATGAAAAATGCAGAATTATTGTGGGATTCCTTCAAATCTAGCAACCACTACGAGGCATCTAAGCTATAAATTCTGTTTATCTCAAAAACAGAGATAAACAGAGATATGATGTTAGTGTGTTGATTGTCTAATATGGAGAGATTATGCAAAAGAAGTGCTAAATTGCAGCACTTTAACTATCTTCTATGTAGGGTTAACACTGCAGGGACCAGTTTTAAATTAATTAGAGCAAATATTCTCATATCTGATAATTCCACACTAAGTACTGATGTTTAATATTGGTCAAGTTTGGGTTTCTACAAAGATTCATTATCCATCTTTACACACAGCATTTGCATTGGGAGTTGGTATTGGTCGACTTCCTGCACTTTTCTCATTTCACTTATCCATGTGGTGGTGGTGGTGGTGCTGGATGAGAAGTGTGCGTGTGTGTGTGTGGATGGGGGGTTGCATAACACCACAGTCAGAAAAGGGGAGCTTTCTTGGCCTAGGTGCATTTCTGCACACACACTGGGTAATGAGAGAGACAGAGAGAGACACTGTGCAGCTTATTTCTCACTTGTACAGCTTTTACCACCAAGAGAGCACTGAATCACAGTTAATGTCATTTGGATAAGGCAAAGACGATATAGCCTACCATAATCCGTAATTAGTGGACGGATATCAGCTGAACAGGTAAAACAGTATAAGCTTATACCATTTGTCTGCTTCCTTTTTTAAACTTCTTTATATTTTTTTGAGCTGCTTTTATATGTGTAAAACAGCTAATGGCAACCGCAGGTTAATAAGATACATTAACTAACTTAGCTTTTGTATTAAGAGAAACACTTGGGCTTAGCCCTGGCAGCCCCCTGGGCTTGTAATGCACTGGCAGAAATCCTGTCATCTATTCCTCATGATATAGTATGATGTCCACAGTAGATGCTTCCACACTCATAGTTATTGTCTTTGTAGCCAGAAGTCCAGCACATTCTGATAGCTTTGCGTTGTATTTCAAGAGCAAGGCGTTGAGTTGGCTGCTTTTCATTGGCATAAAGTTGATGTCCCTGCTACTTTATGTGAGTCAATACCTCTGGAAACATTCAAAAAGCTTCTAGACTAACTAAATAACATTGTTATCTAAAATGAAAAGAGATCGTAATTCTCACCTAAACACATTTCAGTGAAATTCTTTCATAATTTAAGACAAAGTTTGAAAATGAGCCAGCACTGCCATGTTGGTTTCATTTTAACATCAGGTAGCAGATAGCCTGCAAGGGGGGGTTTGTCTATTCAGGTGCAGCCTAGTGTTGGTGCAGTCGCTCAACCGCTAGCATCCAAAAAATGCCCCTGTACATGCATACTATCAGTATTTCTGTGGGTTGTACAGACACAAATGCTTGACCATGCTGGACTCTGGAAGTTAGATAGGGTTGAAGAAGAAAACTGGGAGACAGATGAAAGCGAGGGAGATAGTAACAGAAGACTGGTTGAGAGACTAAGGTGTTACGAGATGGTGGGGGTGAACAGTGGATTGGAGAGAGATTTTGTGTAGCTGTGTGTTTAGCGTGAAACAATTGGTGATGAGCAGAAAGGGCAGGATCTCTGAGGAAATGAGATCAAAGGACCATCTGCCCACATACAGGAGCCGGCCTGGATTTAGACGAGAGAGAGTATGGCTCAAGCAGTGCCCAGGCCTGAAAAGGAGTGATGTTTCTGGCCTGTGGCAATAGAGGCTAACACCATCCTTAAATGGAAAGGAACCCTCCATCTGCAGCTTTTTGTTTGCTCCAAGCTTGCCATTTTTCAAACATATGCTGAGCCATTTTCATTTTGCTGTGCCTTGCACTGTACAATGAGTTGGCATGAGCAAATTTGCTCTGCTGGCTTTGGGATTTCTTAGGATTGTATATTCAGATGGGAGGGGGGAGACCTTTGCTTCATTTTTATTAGTAATTTCTTTCTCTCTTTTTTTCTTTAGGATGACTTTGCACATCTTCGACCCAGTAATCTAAAATTACTAATTTATTAAAATCAAACCTGCAGTTATTCCCCGCTTTTCATCCAGGTAATGGAAACTATAAGATTGAACTACCAAAGTGAAAATATTTTATTTTTGATTCAGTAAATTGGTGAAAGGTACCTTTTTAAATATAGCTAAGGCCACATAACTATACATCACCAAGGCAACACAAAAGCAGACTAAAAGGCACATATCTGTACATGGGGGTGGCTTATAATACCTCTCCTCCTTCTTCTGCATCATACTGTGAACTGTGTCTATTTTGTATATCTCTTAAAAAAAAAAAAAAAAAAGATTTTCCCTGACTTAAAATAATAGTACATTCACACACATGATTTTGGGGGAAAGGGAGGCTGGCAAAGTAAATGAAACGCAAAAGACATTGCCTACCTGGAAGTCAAATTTGAGGCTTACAATAAATACAACACAAAGAAAAGCAATCTTGAATTACCTCCAAACTGCCTACCCTTTACTGTTAGCTTTCTCATGCTATGTTAGCTGTCCACTAGCAACAATGCACTGCTGCTGACATATGCCACAGTAAACAGAAGAACATGGAATTGAATTGGAAAAAAGAAAACTAGCCCCATAGATCAGCCTGTTAAAACGATATGCTACTCAATCCATGTAGTGAGGACTGGACCAATATTAAGTCAGGACTGGACCAATATCCATCCAGATATCGATTGCTGGTTGCCTAAGTGATAGTGATTTACTGCAACATTAAATATTCCACACACTATGCTATAGAAAACAATGCTAACACTGTCAGTGGTCTGGCTCTTTCTTAGCATCCAACATTGCCTGGTAAAATTCTCCCTCGTGGTCTTGGAATGTGTCTGCGACTATTACATGTCACGCAGTTTTGCACCTTGTCCTGAATCCTAGTAATGTTCCTGCTTAGGGGAACTAGAAGTCCCATGTTTATACAGTTTTGCCCACTTCTGTTCACTTCCCTCAAGAAAATGTTGTATGACACTGAAAATCTGGTTTTGTGGTGCTGGCTTCAGTGTCCAGTGTGTCAGCAGAGTGCAGGTTCAGCCTGCAGAACAAAATTGGACATGAAAAGCCCGGTGCAAAACTGAATTCTGAATCGATTCTGCAACAATATCGCCTTATTAAGCAAGCATCCAGTCCATTTAGTTCATATTTGCCTGTATAGGCACAATGGCGGTGGGGTTTTAGTGGCCTATTCTGTCATTATGGGAAAAAAATAATTTGCGTCATGTGGTGTTGAGAGAAGTGACCACAAGGTCTATGGCTCTGTTCATCTGTTCTCTCCATTCTCTCATAATCTGTTCTGCATATTAGTTATTATTGTGACTGAGTCATTTTTTAAAAAATTAAATCTAGCTTTTAAATATAGCTCATTATCATAAAGAAATTAAGATTAAATTGAAAATATTTTTACAACCTGTCTGTCAAAATGACAGACTATTTGAAAGTCTAATGCGACTTTACAATTCCTACTGCACATCACACCACCGCAATGAGTTCCTACATATGTAAGAGTGGATTATTTGTGTCAGTCTGGCAACGGGTCTCACAGAAAGGGGTAAACTGCATAATGTGAAGAGTAGTAGTCAGTCATTCATCAACCACCTGTCAGAAAAAAACCATGATTATGCTGGAGCATCTCTCTGTGTTGCTGCTGGTTGAGCAGAAGAGCTTGGTGAGGCAAATTACAGAAGTACAGCATCTTTCTGAGTTTTTTAAAAATGTACTGTGAATTTTCTAAGAAGCAAATGAACATTATGAAGTTCTTGAAATGTCAGAAAGACTGCTGCATCTTAAGTAATGGATACTCTTTTAAGTTTTGAAAGATCTTAATGTTGTAAATTGATTTTGGCTCTTGCTTTAAGCTCATAAATAATAGGTTTCCGTTATTTTTGAATTTGGGAAATTTAGGTAGCCGTAGGTGTGAATGTGAGCGTGAATGGTTGTCTGTCTCTCTGTGACAGACTGGCGACTTGTCCAGGGTGTACCCTGCCTCTCGCCCTATGGCAGCTGGGATAGGCTCCAGCCCCCACCCGCGACCCTAAATTGGATAAGCGGAAGAAAATGGATGAATGGTAGCCTAAAGTGATTAGATAACTGACTGAGAAGCTTTTTCATAGCCTATAGGGTGCTCATATTTGGTACATAATTAGTCGAGATGTCAAGATTCATGGATGGTTGAATGGACAAATGGGTGAGAAAAAGCTGTAGTCACTACAAAGCAGTAACATATAGCCCACATAGTGCTGCAACAAACCAAGTGGATGTAGAGCTCCTCCTTACAGTATTAATGTATTTAAGCTACTTGCTCTACAGGAATAAATATTTAATTAACCTTTTGAGCCATGGAGACTCTAATCAACTTCTTCAACATGATTAAAATTATTCCATCCTATCAGATTGCAAATATATTTACTGCTTTAATGAGGACTTCTGCCAGACTTTGTTACATCTGTGGTACAGACAAATCTGCCAGTCACACAGCCATCAAACTGTCAGACTTTAAAAAGCAATTAACACTAAGCAACTCAAGGAAACCAAATGAGAAGAGGTCAAAAGAAACCAGTCACCTACTTATTTTAAATTTCTTAGGGGAATCCTAAAATATGGAGATAAAATTAAGTATTTCCAATGATATCCTGCAGTCACATTGTACAGCATGTAAAAAAGTTGGAAAAAGACAAGCTTCACCTCACATGCAATTAGTAACTCATTTTAAATGACAAACATCCTCACCTCTGCAGATTGGCACCGGGAAGTCCCACACTGACACGCCAGCTGCATTGGTGACACAGGTGAGGAGTGAATGTCCATCGAGGACATAACCTGTGACACATCGGTAGCGGATCTTGTCACCTACGTTGAACTGAGTTCCATTCAGTATACCTTTGGGTGGAACTCCTGGGTTTCCACATGAGCTGCTTCTCAGCTCTGGAAAATGAAAAAAGAAAAGACAGAACTGGTAAGAATACAAATGTTAGTGTCCCAGGGTTTCCTTAATTACTTGTGCATTCTTAAATGCTATTAAAGGGACAGTTCACCCCAGAATCAAATGTAAATAATTTTACTGTAGTGCTGTATCCATCTTCATGCATATTGACCAGTTTTGGAGATATCAGCTATAGAGATGTAAATAGGCTGGTTATGGTCTTATATAGTGCTTTTCTACTCTAGTTGAGCACTCAAAGCGCTCTAAAGAACATGTCTCATTCACCCATTCATACAAGCACTTTTCTCCATGCTTCGTTAAGTGCTTGCTATCTAACATTCACACACATTCACACTCCGATGCAAGTCTGACAACTCAGGGTTCAGTATCTTGCCCAAGGATACTTTGGCATGGAGACTGGAGTAGCCAGGGATCAAACCACCAACCTTCTGATTAGTAGATGACCCACTCTACCTCCTGAGCCACAGCCACCCTCCTTATCTTGTCTGCCTTATCTTGAATATAATGAAACAAACTGGCATTTTCCTTGTTCAAAGGACCCAAAACAAAAGTGCGAGCCTCTCGTCACTGGGAGATGCACGCTTCCTTCTGAACAGTGACACATTTGGCAGGTGTACTTCGGCAGAAAAAAGAAAAAGTGTTCCTGTAAGTTTTTTTTATTTTTTTATTTTATATTCCAGTAGAGCCTCGAAGTAAAATTAGGACATTTGCTATAGTCTACATACTCTGATAATAGCAGGCAAATGCCAGCAAACTTTGTATGCAAATGCTACTCAGATGTTTACTTGTGACTGATGAGCTGAATTTAATATGAGAATAGGATAAAATGCACTGCCCAGGGAGTGATGAAGTGCCACAGTGGTGTCTTCCCCATCACTTCACATTGAAAATATATTAAATAACACGCTTATATCTGAAAGCGGCAATGAGGGACATATTAAGACAAATACATTGGCACAATCTCAAAGGAAAGAAAAAGCAAGACAGTAAAAAAAGGGACATGGAGACTTGAAAGAAGGAGCTACAGCTGCAGACTCTAATAAATGTTCCTGTATGCTTCTTAATAGCTACTTTGCTTTTTAGTAGGGATTATTTTCATAAATTCATTATCACAAAAATGATCAGAGCACCAACTTTAGAGCCTAGAATTTCTCTTAATTTGTTAAGAGTATTTCAAAAGCCCTTGATTGACAAAAATCTTGTTTATTTGTATTACTTTGTTTATTCACTTGTGTTCCAATTCAATTCAATTAATTTAAATTAAATTCAGTCCAATTTTATTTATATAGTGCCAGTTCGCAACAACTGTCACCTCAAGGCGCTTTATATTGTAGGCTACAGATCATACAATATTAGACAGAAGCCACAAAAATCCAGTGACCCCCTATGAGCAAGCACTTGGCGATGGTGGGAAGGAAAAACTCCCTTTTAACAGAAAGCAACCTCCGGCAGAACCAGGCTCAGGAAGGGGCAGTCATCTGCCACGATTGGTTGGGGGTGAGAGGAAACAGAAGAGAGCAGAAGGAAACAAGACAAAAAACACACTGTGGGAGAGAGAGGCAGAGTTTAGTAATTACTAATCATTAAATGCAATAGTGGTGTATGAATACATGGAGAGTGAAGAGAGGTGAGTGAAGAAGAATGGTCAGTGCACCATGGGAGGCCTATAAGCTTTATCAAAAAGGAAAGTTTTAAAACTAGTCTTAAAAGTAGAGAGGATGTCTGTCTCCTGAATCCTAGCTGGGAGCTGGTTCCACAGAAGAGGGGCCTGATAGCTCTGTGTCCCATTCTACTTTTAGAAACACTAGGAGTCACCAGTAAGCCTGCAGTCTGAGAGCGAAGTGCTCTATTGGGATAATATGGTACTATGAGATCTTTAAGATATGATGGGGCCTGATTATTCAAGACTTTGTATGTGAGGAGAAGGACTTTTAAATTCAATTCTACATTTAACAGGGAGCCAATCAAGAGAAGCTAATGTGGGAGAAACACAACATCACATTGTTCTGCTCATAGTTATGTTATAGTGAAATTATTGGAATAAGAAAATACAGTTTTGCCCGCTGTAATGTAGTCAGTTAAAACACATTGTCATTGTATATTACCTGTACCTAAACCTCAAAACTGCACTCAAACATTATCAATACAGCAATATTTAGTTCTTTAGAACCAGTGCATTATGTACCAAACATATGCACTTTTAAACTTGACTTGTTATTTTCCCACTAATGCGGCCATCTGGGTGAAAAAGAAACTTAATCATGTATTTGTGTGGGAGTGCTGCAGCAATGACTCACATCCTCAGACTCCTTTAGAAGGTACTGCTGACCACTTGTGAATAGTCAGCAGATACTAAATATATATAACCATTACTGACCGATTTGATGTAAATTTTAAGCCAATATTGAAACAGTTACTTGTTTACACATTCATCAAACCCTGAATGCTGGCTGCACGGACAGTGGCAGAACACTGTTGCTCTCATTAATTCACTGGGTATAAAACATCTTTTTAGAGAGTGTGTGCATTCCAGTGTCTAAGCCAGGGGGTCTGGTTAAGAGTGCATGTCTGTGCTTGTGTCTATGTGTTTTTTTTGCATGTGTACTTCTGTGTGTGTTGACTTATGCAGATTCAGATGCATTTCACCTAAGTTTAGACATGCTGGTCTCATCAGTAGTGGTTATGGCTCTAGACTGCAGTTTTGGATGGTTTTCCTGCTGCTCTCCCAGTAGTGTGTTAATAGGTTTGCCCAGGGTCGATGTCTTGTTTGCTGGTTACCAAAAAGTGACGGTGCTGTGTTTGTCTGGAACTTTGCAAAGCTTCTGCAGGCTTGAGGCACACAGTATAGTGAACTATACGTGTGCACTGGAACAGGCTCAGTGGAATAGAGATTTGCAACATTTCCTGAAAAAAACAAAACAAAAAAAACCAAAACAAATAGAAAACCCCCACTTAAATAAAACTCTCAGAAATAAGAAGACAACTTCTTTACTGTCTGCAAGTGAAGTCATGTTTCTTACCTCTTATCAAAAACCAGGTAACAGATGCTCTGCATTCATGATCATTGTCTAGGTGCAAAACTGTCTGGCCTTGTACAGGCAAAGATAAAAGAGTATGCACCTAGTCACAATCACAGTTTGAACTGGACTGGATTGGATTTGTTTGGGAGATAGACTAAGCAGAATTTGGTTCAGGGTGAATGCTTTACTATCACATTAAAAGCCAGCAGACGTTTTAGTAATGTACATGTTTTTTTGTTGTTGTTGTTTTTTTTAATTGAGAACATATATTTTAGAGTCAAACACCAATATCAAGCAGATACATGGACTATGTAAAAACAGTTGCTGTAATATCTGGGCTGATTCTCTTTGAATCCTTTTGTATACTGTCTAAATCTCATAGATATTGACTGTTGAGACTTATATTAAGTTCACTGTGAGATGTAGAGGCAAACTGAATTAAGCTGAACCCAGGGCAGCAGTCAAATCTTTCTGTTTCCCCTCTGTTTCCCCTGATGAGCCCTGTGAGGACACCACCAGGGCTGTGGGAGGAGGTGGTAGGGGCTCAGAGGGTTGCAGGTATGCTTGGAATCTCAGACTGTCCTCTACTTTCTCTTTGGTGAATGAAAGTGAGGTCTGGCCAGGCGGACCAAAATGCGTGGGTCTGAAAAACACACAAACACAGCAAACATGCAAAATGCATTTAGTGTCCGCATGTTAACCTCGGTGTGGAGGAGGGAATATCAGGGGAAAATTTAAAAATGTTTACTTACATATAGAATTCAAATGGATTAATAAATTTCACATTCCAGCATTCCACATACCTAATGAAAGCATAAATTTGACGTTTCCTAGAAGGGGAGATCCACAGAAAGAGGAAGCAGAGTGAATGGAAATGTACTGAGTTTATAGGGGGGCAGCGTGCCTCAGATTAACTGGCCTGTTTACACAAACAAGTATACATATTGCTCTTGCTATCCAGATAGTATTGCTATGAGATAACAGCTGCCTGTACATAGTTTTTAAGAGCAGGACATTCAAACTGTTCCTCAGCTGATCAGTTCATTTGACAGAAAGCATTTTAAATAAAGACTGATTGAAATGGTAATGACAGGGAAGGATATGACCATTATGCCAAAATAACATCTGAAGAGAATTGGCTTCTGTTTTAAAGAGGTGTTGACAGCATTAAGAAGCTGTTTATGGCACTTACAGTCATTTTTATTCTGAGAAAATGATAATATTTGCGGTGAAACCCAACTTACAATATAGAATTTTTACTTTTAGTTTCAAGATTTACTCTTAACCTCATGAACCGTGGGAAATGGAAAGAAGAAAAAGCGACTCTCTCCAATTGATGCATTCCTGTTTTAAAGCAGAATGGCAGCTTTACCAAACACAAGCCATTTTTGCACATGCAGTGCAGTCCTGATCCTTTCTTGACATTATCTGTTGGAGGTGCATGTGAGAACGTAAGTGAGATCAGACATTAAAGGTCTTTAGCCTGGAAGCTCCATAGTACAAAGTCGGCGTAATGTCCAATTGTGCCTATGTGACAATAGTACAGGTCACTCTCCTGAATGCTCTACTAAGGCAACCTCAAGCTGAGTAGTTCCAGGATTAAGAGCACAGGTGATGCCAATTATTTCCTCCTGCTACATGTGAGAAAGGCAGTTGTCTGCAGGTCATGTAAAAAAAAAAACAAAAAAAAAACAGCTTGACAGAGATTATTTCAATCAGCCCTTCTTTGCCTCACATTCAGCTAGCTGCTGCTGGTGACCTCTGAAATACCCACATTTGTTCTCTCCTGGTGCTTGTTGATGGATACAGGGATGCTTCATTGAGAGTGTTTTGGCTCCCTGACTACATACATCCAGCTGCTCTTTTGAATATAACCTGGAAGTCAAGATTAAAAAAGAAACTTTCCACCTTGTTAAGGAATCTGTGTTCTGCCACTGGATGAAAAAAGGTGGAAATGGACAACTACAGAATACAAAGAAGCTCTTTCAGCCATTCCTTCGAATGTTCGAAAAGTAGAATGAACTACTGAGATTCTATTGCTGAAGTTCCCTTGCTATTTTTTTTTTTTTTGTAACACTTTAAAGGTATCATGTCAACAACCCAGATGTCCCTAGATATGGAAGATGTGGGTTTAGGCTACTCAAGTCACATCTTCCAGATTGCTGTTACCCAAGCACAGAGTGCTGTTGAATTTGCAGCACTGTAGAAGAGCAGTTTATGTTTTGTTTATGTAGAGGTGACTTTGGCTCTTTGTAGCAACCATATTCTTATTTAGAGGTGACAGTGACAGCATCTGATACCTTGGAGTATGGAAGGCATTACAAGAAGAGGCAGTCATTTAACAGCTATTGTGACAGCACACACTGAAGTCCCATCCTGACAGTTTGCGCTGAGCATTTCAGTCATCTTGGTGTTTTGAAGGCAGATATAATGACCTAGGAGTGGATATCACTCAGAAGCTGAGGGATACTGCAAGCTCATGACTAAGCTGGTTTTCAAAACACGATAGGCCCACCCTAAAGCACATCATTCTTAATCTGACATTTTTTTGCAACCATGGGAGTCACCCTCTGATGGTCATTAGAAAGAATGCAGTTTTAAGGCACTTCTATACTGCTTCCAGGACTTTCTAAGTCCCAGAGTCTTTGTCAGTCTTTTATATACAATCAATGATCACAGCGCTGTTGAACCTTACTCCTCTATCTTCTTATGTTTATGCTTCCTTGTCCAGCTTTGATCTGTCATTGGGCTGTGTGTTATTGTCTTACTAGATATTAGATAGTTACTTTTCCTTGGTCATGCATTCATTATAACCTTGCCTTTAGACCATCTCTGCCTACCTCCTGCTGTTAATTTTGTGGGCTAGCCTTGCCTCTCAGTACAGTTCTCGCCCTCTATCTCTTTGTCGAAACTTAAAACTGATGGGTAAGATCACAAAGACACACACACACAGATCTTTTAACTTAAATTCATATTAGATATACTCAAGCTGTGATGTGTGGTCATGTTCCCGTCTTTGCAGTGCTGATGCCTGCTCACTGGTCGAAAGGTTTGTGACTTGGAGCAGAGGATATTGGGAAATAGTATGAACTTTATTGCAGTTTTATCACTGGCAGAATGAGAAAAGTTCCTTTAAACAATGTGTCATGTTGTTAAAAGTGACAAGGCCCTTGGTGCAGGAGAAAAGGTCTCCCTAATTTGGGGAAGAAATGAAAGAAAATTAAAGTAAGACAAGACAAATGGGTAGCAGAAGCTGCTCAGACTTGAGGTACATTCATCTTTCTACTCATACAACCAGTTTTTTGAACATTTCCCCTGTGCCATTCCCAAAGACTGGGCCTATAATCTCTTACACTCATCTTCTATCTTTAAAGGCTTAGCTAGTTTAACTTGGCAAAGTTAATTTACACAATAGAGACTGGAATAAGGAAATGTAAACCAGTGAGGGGGATAAACAATTTACAGTTTGCATAAAAGTAGGTAGCAGAGAAATGCAGCTTTGTACATTTTAAACTGAAAAAGAGCTCTGGAATGTCACATCTGAAAGTAAGAGCCACCCAAAGCACTCAGAGGTCACTACTTCCTAGGCAATGCTTCAAGTCATTACTCTGTGTTTTTTATTATTTTTAAATTAGGCATACTGCATGATTCACTGATGCAGAGACATAACTTGAATTAAACTAACTTTTTACATATGTGACTGTGATAACTGGATCTCACATAGTGAATTACTCCAATATGGAACCCTTTATGTGAGGAATGACTAAGAATTTGGATCCATTTGCATAGTCTTCAGTCAAAGACTTCATGCTATTCTGCACTGTATAGCAGTACTGTTAGCCTGTCTCTCCAAGCAGACCTGGAAACCCAGTGGGAAGGCTTGGGGATTTTTTTTTCTTGCACAGGGTGAAGAAACTTTGAATAACACCTTTGGAATTTTTGGCAAGATCTTGGGTAAAGATCCAAGATCATGAGGATCCATGGTGATGAATGTTGTGAGATGAACAAAACAGCGACATTACATTGTTACATTGTTATGAAGTTAGGCTGCATTCTCATTCTATTCTATCCAGGACGCCCCTCAGCCAGATACATAATGACCAAAGTGTGTTTTATAAATGGTTATTTCAGGTCAAATATTTAAGCATATGGGATGGAATTCTTGGCTTCTCTTTAAAAATACTTAAAGATGCTGTTTTGTCTGTATTGCCCATATTAATAGCGGATACTATATTTTATTCTCATTCATTTTTCATCAAATGAGCATTTGTTTTTTCAGGTGGATCTCATGAAGAACATCAGTAATATCCCTCAGCCATTCCTCTATACCCGACATGTTCACTTCCTCAACTTCACAAGGTACATGGTGCAGCAGCAGCAACACACATTAATTCCTAAAAAAGTATATTTCTTATTATATTTTTAAAAGTATATTTCTTAAGGTTTTTTGGCCCAAATGTGCAGTTATTTTTGGTTCTTACCCAGCGCTTTTTATTTGTCTGTGTCAGGTTCAGGATAGAGCAGCCTGTGTATATCAACATAATCCGGGACCCCATCAATCGCTTCCTCTCCAACTATTTCTTCCGTCGCTTTGGTGACTGGAGGGGTGAGCAGAACCACTTAATCCGAACTCCAGGGATGAAAGATGATGAGAGATACCTGGTGAGACCTTTGTTTTTACCAGCATTTAATTGTTTCTGATTTTTGAAAAACCATAGGCATATGCAGACTTACTTGCTTTAAGATGAGTTATATGTTGTTGTAGATATGTGTCTTGTGGTTTGGGCTTTCCCCTTTTCTCTATAACATGGCATCTTTACAATGCCCAGAAATAACAAGGTCCCAGCACAAGTGCTAATGGGCCGAACTGATGAATAAATGTATTGTGTTTCTTATGAACAAAGAGGTTTAAAGTAAACGGCAGCCTCGTGGGCTAACAAAATGGAAGCATTGCTGAAGTGCCAAAAACAGTTCTTTAAATAACCACTTGAGGCTGGCTCCAAAAGCAAACCGTTCCCCATAAACTCCCATGTTTCAGCATAGCACATAACATTGCGTTGGTCTTTCTTGCTAATTTTACCCTTCAAGACAACTGTAAAAGAGGTCATTCTGATCTGATCTGAACCTCTTGACTGTGGTTGTGGTCTTGGAGCCTTTTGGAACATTTTTAATGCAGTTTATCTGACAAATAGTGTCTTTCTATGTGGTCAAGTTGTTAGCCCCAATTCACAGGTACTAATCAAGCTCGCTATGGTTAGCAGAAAACTAATCACCATGGGGTCCATGAGGTCAAAATGGTAGACCACAAACCAATGGGCAAAAATGTTCACCTGATGTTTATATTCAAAAACTAATAAATGTGGAAGACTGAATTTTTAACAAATCAGAGAGTCCTCCAACTATGAGCAAATACACTTGTAACTACAACTGTCAGCTGTGGCTTTTCAGCAGGCACCACATTCGGTTACCGTGTTGTTGTGGTCCCACAAATACCGGTACCTACAAACTACAACAGTATCATTTAATGAGTCAAACAAATACTGAGCCTTTTGGCCTCCTTTCCCTCTGTGTGCTTTTAATCTCGGTCCCAGTGCCCCAAGCCCATTTGCTCTCCTATTGACATTTGCTAAATCAGTGCCAGAGATGCTTGTGATTTGAAATACTAATGCATTTGCAGTGTTTGACAAAGCTGCATGCTTAGCTTTTATGACTGAATCATTGGCTTGCCAGTAACAGTGCATTAAAATTGTATCTTTTTGGTTGCAGGCCAGCTAGTTTCACAACTTGATGCCAAGTTGAGACATGAACTGAAATGTTGAATAGTGGTGTCTTATTATTCTGGTATTGTTTTGATGTAGACTTTAATTATAGATGCATGTGTAATGAGGAATGTTTATACATGTCCTACATATAAATAGTAATGATACAGAGTGTCAGAGTGTTGTACTATACTGTATACTGTAAATATACTGTATGATATACTGAATACACTGACAGTAATATATTCTGTTTTAGCCAGATGATTTTTTTTTGTATTTCTGTTTGTTGCTATCTTCAGACAAACTTTAACTTCCTAAATTCAAAAATATAAGCAATATATTAAAAACACGCTCTACGCTCTTTGAAGACGTTCCACATGTGGTGTTGCTCGAGGGTGGATGGCAAATTGTAAAAATCTGATTAGGATTCCAATTAAAGACTCGATTTTACCACATCAGAAACTTGGTATCCTACATCTGCCTTGCAGAGTTGTTTATCCCCCTAGCACCATACTGAAGGCACTGCATCTCATATTTTACACTACATACCATTTAGAGGCTTACTTTAATTTTCAAGTTACTATTTTTTTTTAAACTCTGTATTCATTTGACACTTTGTTGCTTATATACAGTTTAAGCAGATGACATAAGATATAGCTAGAAGTGAATGAAGAATCTGATCTGAGGTTGGAATTCCCCCTGATTTGAGACACACATAGCTACATATGAAATCGGGGGAATCAGGCAAGAGCAGAAAATAGTGTGTCAAAAGAGGTTAGGTCAAAACAACTGTCGTAATGTTTGTTTAAGATTAGGCACAAACGCTTCTCAGTCGTTTCTCCCACAGTACTCTGTCCTGTGAGAGGCCTAAAGAATTGAGAAGGCCATTCTGAGAAGCTAACAAGAGGAGTGAATGTCATTCTGGCTTGAGTCTGACTGGGTGTAATTAAGTATTGCACTGTTTGCCCCGGAGTTTTGGACCATGTGAGTTGAGTTATTAAAGTATGCAGACCACAGGGGCCCCTTGCTACAGTTAAAGGGGAGGGGAAGGCTGTGTTGTCATTGACTGGCCTACCTGTGTGTGTATTTGGCTTTAGATTCATACAGTTATAAGGAGGAACTATTCTGGACATTGTAAAGAAAAACTTTTTTTTTTTTTTTTTTTTTTTTTAAATTTAAAAAAATTTTTTTTTTTTTTTTCTTTTTTTTGAGGCT
>VUQI01003197.1:0-10495 GCA_015106735.1 Paratilapia polleni | reverse complement strand
AAACCCCCAATAAAAAAAAAAAAAAAAAAAAAGAGAAAGAAAGAGGCAGACGTCATTTAGTTTTTCTTCAAAATTGTGTTTGAAGCTGTTTTGTGTCAGCTTGGTGATCCAAAGCTCTCTGCAAAGTGAAATTACTCAATATGGCCTGAGATCAAAACACCATATAACACTGCTATATACACAGAATATGGTGATCACTTTTCTGAAAAATTTCTTGTCTGTAGATTTGTTCTGAGATGCTTTGATGTGCATGTAATGACAGTGACATCTGTCACATGAGCTATTTTAAAATCTGGAACACAAATGATACTTTTAAGTTCTGTTGTTAACTCTGTTTGAGTGTTTCTTTTTATGCAATCAGATCTCACTGTGTTTTGTGTTTTGCCACCATGCAGGCCTCATGGAGCTGGGGACCAGACACCTGCTGTGCACCAGGGGGCTCGATCCATGCCCGGTTCCTAGTAAACAAACATAAAGGGTGGGAACCTTAATTGCCCTTTACTTCCTTTTCCCCCCATCCCTTCCCCAAAATTGCCCTTGTGGTGATCTTGTCCTCTCCTGTCTGTGGCCCCTACGACATGATTGGCAAGCTGAAACAGAACTTGCTGGTGGCCTGTCTGGTCATCAGCTCGGTCACAGTTTTCTACTTAGGCCGCCATGCAATGGAGTGTCACCATCGCATCGAGGAGCGCAGCCAGCCAGGTGGAATCCTGCCTCTGTCAGCGCTGGGAGGCAGCATGCGGACCACATTACGTACAGGCCAGAACCTTAGCACACCTTTCATTTACAACAAAGACATGCCGCTCATCTTCATTGGTGGTGTACCCCGTAGTGGGACCACGCTAATGCGAGCTATGCTGGACGCTCACCCTGAGGTGCGCTGTGGCGAAGAAACCCGCGTCATCCCACGTATCCTGGCCATGAAGCAGATGTGGAGCCGCTCTGGCCGGGAGAAGATGCGCCTGGACGAGGCCGGTGTGACAGATGAGGTGCTGGATGCCGCCATGCAGGCCTTCCTGCTGGAAATCATTGTCAAACATGGTGAGCCCGCCAACTTCCTCTGCAACAAGGACCCATTTGCGCTGAAGTCGCTTTCTTACCTGGCCAAGATATTTCCCCGTGCCAAGTTTGTGCTCATGATTCGTGACGGTCGGGCTTCAGTCCACTCCATGATCTCACGAAAGGTGACCATCGCCGGCTTTGACTTGGGCAGCTACAGGGACTGCCTGACCAAGTGGAACCGGGCCATAGAGACAATGTACACTCAGTGCCTGGATGCTGCAGACAAATGCCTACCTGTGCACTATGAACAGTTGGTCCTCCATCCTGAAAAGTGGATGAGGACACTGCTGAAATTCCTTGACATTCCTTGGAATGATGCCGTTCTCCACCACGAGGAGCTCATTGGGAAAGCTGGAGGAGTGTCCCTCTCCAAGTAAGTAACGCTGATGGCACTCCTACAATTCTTCTTTCCCAAACCCCAACCAATTCCAAGCCCTGCTGTCGTGTTCTGTGCTTTTACTTTGAGAGGAAACAAGTGTGGGATTGGATTCTGTCAGTTTGTTTAATATTGTGTTTTTGTTTTGTTTTGTTTTGTTTTTGTTTGTTTTTTTTGGCAAATCTGCATAAACTGTAGATTGTAGGAAGGAAAAATAATGAGTCATTAATGCCCATGTTTCAGTGGCAGATTTGGTCAATTGTAGCTGAACTTTGACATTTTACTTTAGTCACTGAGTTTGTTGTAATTGTAGCCAAAAAGTGACACATCACTGGCTGTTGTCAGTGTGTCTTTCATCCCTTTTGTTTATAAGTCTGGAGGAGACTATGTTGTTAACATCCAGGCTGAGCTCTGTCATTTTCAAAGTAATTGCAGCACAGGCCTGTATTCTTTTCAGGAATAGATCTTCTCTTCATGCAGTTTCCTCAAAACTGAAATGCCTCCATTGTCGACTTGTTTGCTTGTTGTGTCATGGTTGAGTGCAGTGTGTAAAATGGGTGCCAGTGGCCTGTTGTCTTACGTTGAAGCTAAGCTTTGGGGTAGTGGAGTTGCTTCCAGTGCTCTATAGCTGTTACTACCACAGTACACAGTGAATCATCATCCATCTCTGTGGTCTGCTGCAATGCATTTCCACGTCACTTTTCGTTCCTTAACATTTGGGACATTTAACCCACCTGGAATGTAGTTTTTGGAAGCGGTCTCCCCCTTCATCCATGTATGTGGCAATGATTTCAACACAGCCTTCACTTTTACTAGACCCTTCCTTCTGCAGCTGCATTGCTGAATTTCTAGCCAATAAATAAATGTTTGGTGTTGTAAGAAGTTGTAAATCGTGCCTGGCCCACAAGCTCAACATAGTAAGCCAGGCCTGTCATATATCACATTCCCAGTGCAATAGAAATGAGCTTGGGCATGCCCATGTCTACTTAGCTTTTAACTACTTAGCCTGGAAGGAGAGAAAGTATGGATTGTCTATTAACCTTGAGGAAAAATCACTTGTAGGTAAGCAGTGTGTCAAGTCAGAGTGAAGTATCACGTTCTATATAATCTCAGTTCCTGCAGGTCTTTAAAATAAGCAAGCACCCCTGGCCTTGAAATGTATTCTTCCTGTGTTTTTACAAAGCTTCCATCTTTATATTATACATGGAAATCAAAGGTCCTACAGCTGTGCACAATGAGGAGGAGCCTACTCATTAGTGAATTGGTTTAGTGAGTAGGGTTGCCTAATGGCCCTGCCTGGTGTCAGAGTTGTTTTGGTTTCTCTGATTTGGGAAGTTGACCTCTGGACGTTATGAGGGAAATGCTTTCCTGTCTGTCCCACATTATCCTCCCCACCCCACCCCAATCCCCTCTGCTGCCACCCTCTTCCACCACCCTCTTCCTGCCACGTAGCACCAGAACACACTCCTTATCCTCTGGAGACATTTAGGTCACATTTTGTTATTATCCGCCTATAAAAACACTCCCGGTTTTTATTCAAATGCTTTGCATTCATCAAACAGTTTCGCCTCTAAATGCCTTTTGCCTTTACTGCACTCTTCTATGAACATATCCAACTTCCTCTGTAGTAAGACATGAGGGTAGATTTCTTTCCTGCCACATGGAAATAATCTGCCAACTTCCTTATCTTTTATTTTCTGCATTGCATGGCTTCTGTCTGTTGTATTGTGTGTGATTTGTTAAAAAAATAAAAGTAAAAAAAATTTGAAGAACAAAGGCAGCAGAGGTGATCATATAGAGGTCTGCATTTAAGTTCAGGTATGGCCAGTTTTTGGATGGAATGTCTGCCCAATTCTGACTCTGAAAGCTTG
This sequence comes from Paratilapia polleni, assembly GCA_015106735.1. Taxonomy (NCBI): domain Eukaryota; kingdom Metazoa; phylum Chordata; class Actinopteri; order Cichliformes; family Cichlidae; genus Paratilapia; species Paratilapia polleni. The sequence goes on along the minus strand of VUQI01003197.1, from coordinate 7,186 downwards.
ATCGGATCTACAGGTCATTTCTAAGTGAACTAAACTGTTTGCAATGCACTGAGTGCACTCTATCAACAGCCTTATTCTAAATTCTCAATTATTCATATTCTAAATAAACATAAAAACCTATAATATTTTATTTTTGCTGTATATGCAGTTGTTTCATATCAACAGCTTAACAGCTTGCTATATCAGCTGCTGTTCCCAATTTGAGGACTATTCCGGAATTACTCATGTTCTGAGCAATAAACTCTGTAATTCCCATGATGATCCAATGTTTGCATTTTAATGAGAAAGGAGGTTTCACACCCAGCTCGATCTGGGCGTAGCTTCTACTAGTGGCAGACACTGGCGCCAGTGAAGCTATCTGTTTCAAAAATGATTGTTAGACCAAACCTATTGAAATATGCCAATTCTGATCTATTCATACTTGATGTTTCAAGCATTAAACACAGAAGTTGGCAGAGCATCCTAATGCAGCCAAGTAACCTACAGTTTTTAGATAATATGTTGATGTGTGATAAGCAAACTGCTGTTCAAAAAGTTCACACTTGACATTTTGGGTGTTTTAATAAAACTTGGCCACACTAACTTCTTTGGCGTGGCATCAGTTTGGAGGCAACTCCAAGGAAACGTTCAGTAAACATAAATGTTAAATAGTGGGACAAAGTGGTCCCCAGTTTAGAGTTGGTACAAACAAAATGAACAAATGTCAGAAAAGCAGCCTGCTATAGTTTATTAACACACAATACACAGTGACCTGGTTCAGTAAGGGATGAATGCAGTTAGGGCTGCAGTGATTAATAAATTACTCAAAAATAAATGTACAAAAATTTTAATGGCAGCTATTTTGATCACAGATTTTGGGGTTGCACCTTCTGCAAGTTTTCCTCTGTTTTACATCAGTGAGTACATTGGGGATTTGTACTGTACATCTGATGTCAGCATAGACTCAAATGTGGTCGATACTTTTCATAATTTCTGAAATTTAATCAAATAAACATTGTATTGATTAATCTTGGAAAAGGTCTAATAAATTAATAAAGAAACTGATAAAATAGATAGCTGAAGCACAAAACGCAAGTTCTGGTGGTCTTACCTGTGAAGAAAAGTTGTTCATTTTTCCTAGTGTGAGGTGTTAACAGGAAGTATTAATGTAAAATATAAAATATCGACTAGAAAAGGTCTTTCTGTTGGAGGGCAACATTTAGCCAGCTGATTATTAAGTTAAACCATAACAGCAGCTAACCTCAGAATGATAAATAATTCAGCCTCATAGAAGAATGTTGTTGTTTTTTTTTTTTTTTCCTGCCCTTGTCCAGTGCTTTTAGAGCATTGGGATTCTCTATCCAGACTTGATACTTGCTGACACGAGTTTGAACATAATCGTTGTGTCTGAAGGATGGGGCGGCTATGGCTCAGGGGGTTGAACAGGTCGTCCACTAATTGGAAGGTAGGTGGTTTGATCCTCCTCCAGACTGCATGCCATAGTGACTCTGCATCAAAGTTTCCTGGCATGTTGGTGTCTTTGGACAAGATATTGATCAGTGTGTGAGTCTGGCAGAAAAGTGTGTCGAATAAAGCACTGTATAAATGTGCTTGTGAATGGGTGAATTGATTATTAATCAATAAGATTAGAAAATCACTGTATAAATACCCGCACATTTACCATTTACTTTACTGTGGAGTCAACACTGCATAAATAAGAAACTGACCAGGGGTCTGTACTAATGCAACTTCATCATACCCAGGATATCTTTTCCTTTTCTGGCTTCATTTACCCTAATATCAGCAATCTACTTAAGTGATCACATGAAGGTGGTTATAATCTGCTTAATGCTTGTTTCATGGTGCAGTGGTTGTGTCTGTTTGTGTAGGTATTTGCCTATGGAGAGGGATTTTCAGCCTATGGAGAGGGATTTTCAACCTACGAAAAGGTGCTCCTGTACAGTCCTCCAAAACCCCAACAGTGCGTAGCTCGGCTGTGCATAAGTCGATTGGTTGACAAGTGGGCCCAAACAGGGAAGGGAGCAACATGTTTCTCCCATTCTTAAGTTCACCCAGAATGGGAGAAGCGCAAAAAAACATCAAAGATCAAAAACACAGTATGGAAAGCACAGATGGTGGCTGCGGTGGACACTTTTCATTGTTTTAAACACTCTTGTTATACCCTTGCTTTTTAAAAATATATTCTTATGGTGTGTAAGAGTGCAAATGATAAAAAAGCAGCAGTAAGTTGGTCCTAGCACTCTGTATTTCTTATTGGTGCTCATTGGGGAAAAGCAAAGACTATATGGTCTCTAAAATCTAGACTCTCTTATCTGCGTAATGGTAATTCTATTTTCCAGAGAATTTATTGGTCAGTAGATAGTGGTTTTGTACCTGCTGATCGCTTACCTCAAACATTACCTGCTCCAGACCAGGTTAGGTGTCAGCATAAAAGTATTTCTAGAGGAACTAATGGGATTTGAGATATTAAAGTGACACTTCTCCAACAGTCCTAAAACCCTTCATGGGGTGTCAAACTCATGTTAGTGACCATATCACGGTGATGGTTACTGTGCTCTGGTAATATGTGAACCACCTTGGTAACACTGAAAACCCAGTGTTAATCCTGATGCCATCTCACTAAGGTCCTTGTGCTAAACAGTCTGTTTAAATTTGCACCAATCCCAACTTTATAGGTTGGTTTTTATAATAAATAGCATTTAGTGTATCATAATGTAATCATAATGTTTTACAGTTAAAAATATTCTGCAGTGCTTAAAAATCAGTCATTGTACTTCCTTATTTACAGAGGTTATGACTTCACACTCATCTGTTGCATCTGTTGTTCATAAGCTGGTTGTCACCAGTCATCCTTATTTAATGGTCATGCAAATAAAATTATTATGGTAATATAAATATTATGGTCCATTATAGTAAATATTCACACAGTAGTCCATCTCTGCAAAAACTTGCAAGTGACATGTTAAATCTGTCCTCCCTATCTGAAACTAGAAAACACTCCTGTGTGCTGCAGTTCCCTACTGAGGTTGTTTCAGCACTGTGAAACTCTTGAGAGGCATCGGCACAATGCTACAGTGGTATGAAACTCCTGGTCTGCTGGGGCCTTTCTGTGTGGAGTTTGCATGTTTATCCTATGCATGCGTGGGTCTCCCCTGGGTGCTCTGGCTTCCTCCCACAGTCCAAAGATGTGCATGTTAGGTTAATTGGTGATTCTAAATTGGCTTTAGGTATGGATGCAAAGTAGATAAAGCACCTAAGTGCACAGAATAAAGTGCTGTATGAATATGTGTGAATGTGGCTCGTAGTGTAGAACATTTTGAGTTGGGTTATGCGAACTTCTCCATAGCCCATAGTCCCACCCTCCCCTTGTGAGAATCCCAATAATGGATACCATTGCAAATGGGTGAAGGGTTTAACGTGAACTTGTTATAGTAGTGCTATCCAGCCATAATCCTTACTGTATGGCCCAAACACAAAAAATACAACTGGTCTTTTTCACAAATAGTGAGAGACAGACACACCTGGGAGTGTTTTCACACTTCCAGCATGATGACAAAGAAGAAAGGCAATACCAGTCGCATTCACGCACAGCAATGAATGATTTAGCTTACAGTAACCAGTGGACGGTTATCAGCTGAGCATGTAAGATGGTATCATATGAATCCAATAGTAATAATAATAATAATAATAATAACAATGATTTAATGCATTATTTGGACAGGCTATAAATTTGCTTTGATTGCCATTTGTGTTGGCGATCAGTTGGACCACTGTCAGTTGTCGGACCCTGGGATGATCGTCCATCAGCACAACCCCATTTTGAGTAAAAACTAGAAGAGCGCCATATAAACGCCAATCCATTCCATTCCGCAGCAATCTTTCTAAAGGCCCTTTTCATTCCACGAAACATATATATTCTTATATTCTATATTCTCTCTATATATATTCTAATACAAAGACCCCAGTAGATTTTATTAAAGCACGAAAGTTTCATTTTAGATTTACTTTTTAAAAATGTGTGAGATTGTTATAGTTCAACTTTTGGATTTAGGTTTAATCTTTAAAAATATATCAAACTTTAAGCAAAATAAACCACGACTCATTAGTGCTCTAAACCAAGTAGCAAAACCGCAGCTTAAGGTTCTTTCATGCGTGTTATGGCGTAAGCTCAGATGCCACAGAGACTCTTGAGTGTCCTTCAGCTGTGCTGCTACAACACTGGACTTCTACGACTCAATAGCAAGAGCTCTTGAGGTTCTCAAGAAAGGGCACAGTGCCTTTGTCTCTCATAAAACTTTCATTATCACTTGTGTCCAGACAGTGGAAAATCCCCTTTGGTGGTCATGTCTGAGTTAAACAAGCACTGAGTGTTTAACCCTGTTCTTAACACAAGTGTAGAAAGCTACACAACTTAAAATGGAAAGAAAAAACAAAGTCAGAACAGACAAAATGTCTGCACAGGGTAAGAGTGTGATAAGAGCTCTTTGGGATCCTGATGCAGATCTGCAGTCGTTTAGAGCACACATCACCCCTTCACAAATTGATTCACTGTCAAATGTTAATGAATGGGGACTTGAATCAGAGCCCTGACAATAATATGGAGACACTGGTTTGTCCTTTCCACTGTAACAGGCAAAATCAGGGACAAGTCCAAAATGCAGCAGTAATTCACAAAAAGATTTATGGTGTGATCAATTTAATAAAATGGTATTCTGTTTCTGTCGACGTCTCTGTTACCACCTAAATTTAACTTGTTACTTATTTCTGTGAATGAGTGGAATCAGCACAGCACGTTTAGTAGAACCTGTAAAGTTTGTCACCACAGCTCCATGCTATAGAGTCATTATTTTTAGTGAAAGTAAAAAGCCTAGTAACAACAGTCAATCTCATAAACTCTGCATCCCATTTTTGTGTCCATTTCATGTATCACTCTTGTTTTTCATTCTGGCACAGGAAGGTGATGTTCCTATTTGTAATGGCTCAACTGTTACTCCAACCAATGAAACAACCTCGACCAAAGGGAGCATTTTCTTGACATTCATGCTGGAAAATGGTGAAAAGTGTCCATTATGGTTTTCCAGCAACAATTATTTTGGTAACTGCAATGTCTGACAATATCCGCATACACAGTTAAAGACAACTGTGCTGTGGTTTTAGCTACATTTAAGTATAATGATCTCTCTGAGAAAGTTGGAAGCTAAAGAATGTCTTTCTAAGTTTGTTACCCTTCATCTGATTAACAAACCACCATAACGATGCAGCACATGTGCAAACGGCTCACTTACAGGTGCTGCTGCTTGCTTCTTGCTTTCATTGAACAGAATGGACAGAGAGAGCGAGACCTTGTGTATTGGAGCAGTATTGGAGACTGCTAGATTTGTCACTAGCTGCTTTTCAGAGAAAATGTTGCTAAATAGGATATGAAAAGTAAATCAACAAACACACAGGTGTGTGTGTGTGTGTGTTTTAACTTGTATTTCATTTCTTTGTAAAGTTTGTTTTGTTGTTTTCGTCGCCTTAGAGACCTACATAGGTTTTTGTTTTTAACTTTTATGTTAAGCACATTGAGATTATGTGTAATTAAATGTGCTGTATAAATAAAATTGCCATTGCCACATCTGTCGCAAACATATGAGAAGTTGAACCCATGGAGACATCAACCTCTTCTTCAGGTAATTCATGTGGTAGTTGGATAAGTTGTTGTCAGAGAAACAGGTTTGTTGTTTTTTTTCTCACTTTGTTGGTTGATGTCTTAATGTAGCATTTTTACACTGGCTGCACTGAAATGTCTTATTAGCATGCTATTTATGGTAAACAAACAGATTACGTGGCATGGTATGTCCGAAACCTTAGTATGTAATCGTAACCAATAATTAGTATTTAATATTGTAGTATGTCTGTGACACTGATGTCAACATCAGATATTGTCAGACAGCAGAAATGTTGTAAATAAATTACAAAATGTTAAATTGAGAAGTACGGACATATTTTGTAGGAGGAAAATTTTAATTTATTATTTCAAAATAAGTAAAGTACCAAGAAAAGGTATAGTTTGTTGGGTACTGGTACTATCAGTTCAAATGTGAAAGGTAACCAACCCTAATGATCACTACTGTGAATGAGAGGGATGGCAGGTGACAAAGCTGATATAAGCACAGGGTGGCAATAAGACGATTGGACTGTGAAGTAAATCGCCCAACCCTAGCGTGCATCCAGGAGTAGTTTTTATTTGGTGCACAGTGTACATGTCTGCTGTAAAAGGCTTTGATCCAAAGTCATACCTCTCCCATTAATGGGTTCTGATACAATTTGATGGAAGAGGAGGCCAGCCACAAGTAGCCTTCGGGGCAGCACAACTGCCTTTTACCATCACAAACATTTTGCCCCACCTCCTCTCAAGTACTTTGCCCACAGTGCATTAAAGTCAACCCCCATGACACCTGGCAGCAAATGCCTCTTGCCCACTGCAACCACCAGCACTCCCACCCTCCACCACCCTGATGCATTGGGTCTCTATCTACACAAAAATCTCAATCAGTGGGCAGCCAGGCCCCAGAGCGGTACCTTGCCTTAGCATTAACATCAATTACCTGGCCTTGATTTAGTGGAAGCCCTGCCTAGCTGAGAGACCTGCTCCATTACTTATCCCAGAGCAGGGACCCATCCAATCCATCCTCCCTAACTCTCCAGCCTGTTTGGGATCTAGATGTCTCTATCCGATTCTCTCTTATCGGCTGTTGGTGATACAGAACACCACCTTGGGTAAAGAAGGCCCAGCAATGAATAATTGACAAGCTGGAGGCCATTAAGAACTTCAGCCTGAAGGGAAGTGGTCATGTGATGGGCAGAAAACGGTTTTGTCACATCTCATTTAAAGCTGAGAAGAGGAATGGGCATGCATCACTTGTTCATCAGTGTGAGTGCAAATGATTTAAGACTGTCATCAATCTAAAATCATACAGATGGGATACTTAAACCTATGAACTGTCTGCCTCATTTATTGTGCTGTTGAGTGCCATTGGTCTGACTTGCTCCTAATGTACTTCGTTGGAGGAGGGTCAATTTTCAAGGCATATAAAAAGCACTAATTAATTGTAAATTTTGGTATGAAACAGTGCTGCTTTTTTTTTTTTTTTTTTTTTAAAAAGCAAAAATGTTGTTTTTTTTTTTTTTTTGTTTTAAAAAT
>VUQI01003196.1:9962-21005 GCA_015106735.1 Paratilapia polleni | reverse complement strand
ATTTTTTTTTATCTCTCTCTCTCTCTCTCTCTCTCTCTCTATATATATATATATATATATATATATATATATATATTTATTTATTTTTTATTTTTTAACTATTGAAGTTAAAACACTGTAATAATGGAAGATCACATCTTCTGTGTAGCCACATTTATGTTGGCAATGGCTGCATAGACAGTATGGCAAAGTCTCAAAGAGTTTACAAATTAACCTCTTCACAATCACCAGGTCACCAGCAACCTGTTTAGGGGTAGGGTTAGGTTCACTTCCACCCCTTTTGACTTTGATGATTTTTCCCCATTTCATTTATGAACCACATTTAGAGATAAAAGGGACCTCTTTTTTAAAGGCCACAACTGGCTGACCAGATTCAGGCCAGAAAACAGCATGGATGTCTGGTGCGTGGTGGGTATTATAAAAGTAAGTCCGGGTGAGCTTTGCTGGAAACAAGGATTTTCAGAATCTCTTTCAGAAACAGAGAGAGCACATGGGACCCTATCTTCTAAAACTATACATAAATTCAACATTTCATGTTTAAACTGGAGGCATACTCAGTTTTAGAGCTCTTTCAGACAGCACCTTAGAGGAGTGTCAGTGTATGGCAGCTTAGGGAAGATTCTGCTTTAGACTGAACTTTTCAACCCTGGCCTCTCTCTTCATTCATTTCTTCAGTTATGTGACTTGCTAAAATGCTAATCAAATGATTTAGATCCATTTGATTCTAATCCAGTTCATTTTTCCCAAGGGAATCTGTGAAATGATAATAATCATATCAGATTCTGGACAACTGCATGGTATGCGCTGGCTAACCCTGATTATTATATATGTTCAAAGCTCAGGCCTCAGGACTTATTTACCATGTGCCAGGGCGTCCTGAAGATAAAGCTCTGTTACTCTGCCAACAGCTCTATCCCTTGGCGACATCACAGCCTTTTAATGGGGGCCTGGTGAAGGCCTAGGTCTGGCGTGCCAGCATACTGCTGCTGCCAGGATGAGCAATCATCTCCTTTGTCAGCATCTTGCAGCTGCATCAGCAATGCAGAGAAATGATGCTGCACAGTGAAACGGAGAGCAGAGCGTAACACAGAGAGCACACAGATCAGGCGACTCTACACTGCAGTGGATATTGGCCATAATAGAACCTCTTGGCGAGGAGTTTGTCACAGTTGCTAAGATAAAGATGAAGGCTCAGAAGCATGGCTTCCACACAGAAAAATCCATGCGTCCACCGCACTCTGACAGAAAATCTGTGGGCATGAAGCAAAATCAGAAAGTCCACATTTAAAATTCATAGAAACCATAATACGTAATTGCTTCTTTGCTATGCAGATTTCCACATGCAGCACAAGGGGGGCTTTGTTGGGACAGAATCCAGCTTTTGTACCACACACATGACATTAGACACAGCAGGGAAATTCACAGCAAGTTAATAATGTATGAAAACTCTCAAGGCCGTTAGCATGCGTACAGAAAGCACTTTTGTTTTAGTCAAAACACAAACACTTTTCATCAGTCTGTCTGCCACCACCGTAAACATATCATTAATAAATAATAAAGCGCAGTGAGATGTATCGCCCGCCTCAACCGTCGCTTCAGTGGGGAAGAACGACGCCCACATGATTGCTACTTGTGACTGGCAGAGAAAGAGACTTCAGATGCTCATGCTAATGCTTGCTGGAGAGGCATCATGCTTCTGAAGTTACAGCAAGACATTCCATGACCTTATCCACTAAATACATTCACATTCAGCCTGACACACTGGATAATTTAGGCAGCTGCTTTGTGATGAAACATCTACATACATGATGCTGACTTTAATTCCATCCACACTCTCTGCTTTACTTAATACCTCACGATGAAGGCCCGATGCCCCAGAACCAGTAAAAACATATGTTGGGCAAGCTGATTGGCCAGCTGATGCCCTATTCGGGCCAGTGATGGTGTTTCAACCAATCACAGTTCACCTGTGAGGCACAGGCTGAATGGGGCTCTAACTAACTTTTTCTTACAGTCAGTCACAATAACAACAAGTGTATGAGGCTGAAAGAAAGAGGCTGTTCTTAATGATGTGGAAAACACAGGACGAAGGTGACAGCGGTGGTGCAGGGCTCGATTCTGTAACACTCATATTTGCGACTTAAAATAGATGCCTGTAAAACATATTTAGGAGCACATATGCAAATAAAAATAATAGAAGCTTCAACCCAAGTAGCCTCTAGTGAGAAGACAACAACAGTGTGTAGTTTGTGGCAGAGCTGCAGCCCTTTCCTCTCTGTCAGACACACACACGGCATGCAGCAATGAAGCAGCATGCCAGCTGAGACAGTGAACCCAGACGGATGGAAAGTTAATGTTTCTGTAGATTTGACAGCAGCAGCACTCATTACTGTAATCGCAATCAAAATCTTTGCAGCTAAAAAAGCCAATAAGAGTCACATGAAACGTGTTCAACAAGCTTAAGCATGAAGTAAAGGGATCTTCTTACAGATCTTTTACACAGCAACATGCAGACAACTGCTAGCTTTGTTTGACACAGATGTTCAAATTTGTCAGGTTGTGTTTCGTCTCTTTTTCTAGCAGTGATACCTGCAGCCTGCAGGGGCGTGTCCAAAGTGGAGCGTAGCATTTACTCCACTACACTTAAATTAAAGCTTCAGTTATGAATTATTTTGCAGATTTACTCTATTAATATAACAACTAAATCTGCTAATAAATGATGCAACATTATTACAGATTAAGTTATTCTGCAGTATATGACTGTTTGTTTTTGGCATGCTAGTAAAAATATGCATGGGGCCAGTAAAACTCTGCCCTGGGGGACCAGTGGTGCTAACATGTTATGATGAATACTGCACAACCTGTTAGAGTCTGAGTGAGTCTGGATTTTTAGTAGTACTACATGTCATCTGTTATTCATTCTTCCTTTTATGTAACCACGTAACCGTCCCTTACGTTTGGTAACTGAAAAACTGTTGCCAAGATATGTACTAGGTGTGATGTTCCGTAAAATATAAGTAGCTACAATGTTTTCTTGATTAAATCACATATACCTTTGACATTTGCACAACTGGAAGCCAGTTTGATATGTGGGCTGGTATTAGCCAATTTGCTAATATTGGATAAGCTGGTATCAGTGCACAGTGGAAAGCAGTGTTCAACAACAGAAACAGCCCACCCAGCCTAAAATTAAAAGTCCCTCCACTGATGTCAGAGGAGATGATGACATGTATTTTAAAAAAAGGCTTTGGCTCTCTGCTAACTAATTTCCTGAGAAAAAGGGGCAAGTATGTATATAGATTTTTATGTAACAATAAAATGCAGTAGAAATGTAATGATTCAACAATATAAACATATGTAATTTTCCTGATGAAATTAAAAACTAATATTATAGTTCTGCATGGTTAATTGGGTTCTCTCTATCTACTTTTAGGACTTATGTGAAAAATGCTGTTTTATGTCACATTCATGTGTGCACAAACCTGTTTCTGTAGCTGTTCTTCCTGGCTCAAAATGGGCTTTTTGGGGATGATTCACAGCAATGACCCTGTGTTACTTAATTTAAAAGAAGTCCATATATTTTCCTGTTATTTCTGGCCACTGGATAAACAAAAAGTATGTTATGCTTCATCAATTAATCCCCACCTTAAAACTGGTTACATGGTAACATCAGCTTGCAGGCTCTATTAGCTGCTGACATGGATTTGTTTTTCTGTATGTTAAAGGGCCAGTATTTTTTTTTTTTTTTTAGGTTTTGTTTTTCCAGTTAGACCCACCAAATGTGCTTTGCTCAGTTCTTTGAAAAAAAAATTAGAGAGCTTTGCTTTGCAAACATTGGTAAATACTGCAAATATGAAACTGTATGCTACATGACAAAACCTGCAAGCTGTGCCTGCTTTGCATGCTGGTCTACTACAAATCATGTGTACTTTATGTTAAAAACAAGTATAAGTCTTGTAATGGTACATGGCAGCTACTGATGCCAGCGACATGACATCTAATTCAATATCTGCAATTAGCTGTCACTAATGATTAATTTCATTACCGATGAATCTGTAATGTTGATTAGTTTTGATTATTCTAGGGGTGTACAGAGTGTGAAATTCACCAATATTGATGTTTAAAATAACAATTTATCCCATAGCTGATGCTGATACCATTATTTTTTCCACGTTTATTGTGTTATTTCCTCAATGCAAAAACTCTTCTTTATAAAAAATAACTGATATCTGATGCAGCCACCATAAAATTGATGTGACACAACAGATAGACCTTGGCCACTGACATCTGTAATAATCTTATATATGTTGATATCAGTAAGCAGGGTCAGTATTGGCTGATATTGATATTTGGCAAATGTGTATCCCTAGACTGATCCTTTTCCAACAAAAAGTTAGAAAATAGTGACACAAAAAAGACACTTAGTTTACTACCACATTTTAAAAAGCAGCAAATTGTTATGGTAATGATTTTAAAGCTTTTTTCCTCTAAAAACACTTGATCAATTCACTGACTGTCATAACAGTTACTCATTAATTTTGTCCATTAACATTCCATCTGCTTTATTTTGGCTAAATGCACACCATCAATGCAAAGCAGCTGTAAACACATATGAGGAAAGTCCGCATACATAATCCCGCCGTGAAATGACTGCAAAGCAAAGCCGCTTAAAAAATCGAAATGCTCGGTTAGCATACTTTGTTAGTAGTGATCTGAAGTCAGTTTCAGAGTCTGAGGAAGCATAATTCATACAGTCAATTATCTCTCTGTGTAACTGCTGAGTGGCCAGCATATGGCTGAAACCTGTTACAGGAACCTACCACTGCCTTTCCTCTGCTCCAGCAGCACTGTAAAAACTCTGAAGTAGGGATGTGGCTGGCAGAATTAAAAGATTTCTGCTCGATTTATTCAGTGGTGAGGTTTTTAAATATAGACTGAGGCGCTCCAGTGAACTGCTGAACTCCTGAATAAAGGCTAAATGGACTTGAGAGCTAAATGGAATTGGAGAGATTAAGAAAAAAAAAGGGAAAGGGGGGGAGGAATTAAAAATGGAAAATGTTGAGCAGGGTATGAGAGGAAGCCGTGCTTGCTGGAGCTCTCATGCTTTGCCTGAGCTCCAGATGTAAATGAACGCCTGCAATTTTTTTTTTCTTCAGAGGAAATGAAGCCGCACTCAACTGCCACTGACTGACTTTGCACATTTTAAACACGCTGCGAGCAAACACAAAGAGCATGGCAGGTGGAAGTGGAGGGGCGATAAGGGATTGCAGTGATGCGATCAGCGTGATAGGATCTGTGTGTTCCCCCAACTCCTTGAAGCAAGACAAATAACTCCCACTAATTGAATTCCTTTGAAGAAACACCCCTAAGATGGACATCTCCACGGACCCCATTTTGACAAGCTTTCATGCAAGTGTATCAGTTTCACACATCATTTCCTCCCTTGATATCGCTGCAACAATGACCCAGTGGCATATGCTTGGCTCGTAAACATGCTTAATTTTTTAATGAAGCTGACGGACTGTGGAGACGAAAAAGAAGCGGCAGTCTAGCCTCTGTTTTTAATTAGCTGAAGAGAAAACTAGCAGTTGTGATGGAGAGATCCTGGAGGGAGTGCAGACATTCAGAGGCCATCATATGATCTGCAGCTCTGCTCTCACATGTCAGCGTAGGTCCTCACCGGCTCAATCACTAAGCCTGCATTCATACATGGCTCAACATTTACTTGTGTGTAACAATAACCTCATTTGAGCCCGCGAGTACGTCACGACGCAACCACCAGAGCAGAGAGAAAAAAAAATAAAATAAGAGAAAGTGAGAAAAAAAGAGAAGAGAGGCACAATTTATCTGTCTCCACTGCAAAAATGACACAAAGGACAGCACTGTTGTACTGTCTTTCTGACCTCTTAGGTTTTTGGCGTGAGGCTGAGCATACAGGGACGACTGTCTGTTTCTCAAATGCATGAGCCCTCTGACCCACTACAGGCTCCATGTGATGACATGAAGTCCCGCCCTATAGAGGACAGGGATATTTACTTCAATCACTCTTACGGAGAGGACGGGGATGTGTCATCTAGAAAAAGTTGGATTGGTGCATCCCAAATTCCAACTCTACTGTCTTGGACAGCAGCTGGTGATGGTAGTCCTTGTTCTGCTTTGGAGATCCTCTATGAGCTGGAGGGCCACTGGTTCATGTGTCACTTGACTGAACTCACCAGCGCTGCAAAGCAGAACAAGGACTAGCCCTGCCACCTGAACTTTAAACCCATCAGTGGGATGAGAGACACTCACTGAAGAAGCATCTTTTTATGCAGTTTCTGTACTAAATAAATATTACCTGCAGCTCCAGCCACTGCTACTGTGTCTCTCTGAAATCAACTACTAAAGGTAAAAGGCTCCCAGAATGTCTGTTTACAGTAAGGAAAGTGTATAATTCTCCAGTAAGAGATTACAGATTACATAAAGTTGCACAAAATGAGGATTACGGTGTTAGCTTGGATGCTGCCAGCTCTCCAAATCTGTTGAAAATGGCTCCAGCCAGCCAGTGTGAACAGTGACAGACAGGAAGCAAAGGGACATGAGAAATGATGACACTGTCATGAAGTGAGTCGAGTGTGGGGTGGTTTGGACCCAAATGCAGGCTCCAGAGGCTGACAGGTAGAAACTGAAGGCAAGCCTTTATTTAGGCTGATAGTTAGAGTGCCATACAAAAGTCCAAAAACTGAGAGCAAAAACAAATGGCAACATAACCCAAAACCACAGAGACCGACTGAGAACAAAACAGTACAAAAAGTACAACACAGCAAAGAGCACAAACAGACTGAGGGTTTAAATACACAAGGGGTAACGAGGTAAGGGGAAACAGGTGGGGAAAACACAGCTGGAACTAATTAAGGAATGATGCGACAAGGAAGTAAAACTACATACAAAGAACAAGAGACCATCAAAATAAAACAGGAAGTAACTAAACATGGGAACATCTAACATGGTGATGGAGACTTAGCAAGACAGGAACACAGGAGAGGCAGGATAACTGAGATAAACCATGAACAGAACCCAGATACCTAAACTGAAAACTAGGAAAAACCTGAGAATATAAATATAACAAAATTCAACCAGGAAATATCTGCTGAAAGCAAAAGAATACAAAACTCAAAACCCCATAAGCAACAAATAGACCATAACCAGAAAATATTAAACAATAACAGAAATTCAAAGTCTAAACTCAAAACGCTGGGTGAAAGACCCTGGATCATGACAGACACCTGCACTTCCCAGTGGCTCTTTGTGCCAGTTCCTCTGACGGGTGTACTGAGCACAGTGGGATTACAGTGCATCATTAGTGTACAGTACATGAAGCATGCAGCATGAATCAAAGCCACATAACTGAAATGAATGAGGGTAATGCTGACTGAGTCAGGGGAAATTCAAAGAGCAGGTGCTATCCAGTCTAAAGTGGGTCAAAACCAAGGCTTGTTTCCAAGAGCTGCAGAGTGTGTGCGATCGCCAGCTGATATCATATCAAGGACCTTCTCAACTTCATCTGCAAACATAGAGTAGCTTACAATATGATGCTGTCATGATACGTTCCCCACGATAACTACGGAATCACGATGCAGTGATTCTGCTATCCTTGATACTCTACAAGACGATTATCTACGAAACATCACGATATCTGTGTAACTGAAGATAACACCCCCTAAAAAATGCAAAAAAAGACAATTATGTAACACATTGTCACATTATTAATCAGATTGTAATGTCTCTGATTTGCTTTCCCCCACTGTACGCTTTTTCCACTGCAACTTCTGTTCACTTCACCCTCATTTACTTGATAAACACTGGCATGAGGAGTCATAGAGTGAGCCCGGTAAGTAAAATGGTCAGGGCCCAGCCAAGCTGTTTTAATAAAGATACCAGTACTTTGCAACAGTCTAATGATTACTGTATGACAAGAGGGGAAAAAAGACAGTTATCTACTTAAATCTAATCTATTAAAAATAGACATGCACCACATTGTTTTCACTGAATGCAGTGAGAAAGTACTCAAAAACACCTTATTTCACACCACACTCAAGGCACAAATTAACAATGTTTTTTCATGACATACCGCTAACTCAGCTGCTCTGGACTGTCACCCACTGGTTAGCAAAGTGTTACGAAGCCTCAAGCTGTGCCTTTTTTTCCATCACCATTTTGGTGTTTTGGAACCAGTTATGATGAGCAAGGGGCAGTTCTCTGACTGAGAACCCGAGGACACCGCACGGTCTTTGAGAGTGAGTCGTTAGTCAAAGAGAATATAGAGAAAATAATCCTCCTTTCTAACTCTGATAATGATCATAATTTACAAAATGAACATCATATGTGAAACTAGTGACTGAGCTGACATAAAACCTTCAGGAATGTGTTTACTGAAATCATGCTGCTTGTTTTCCCGAACACTTTCGTTCAAGTGGAACTCTTTTAAACAACCAGAGAAGAACTCGCAGAAGTCATGTCCCCAGTACTATCCTGACCTGGAGTGTGAATTCTGGGACCTTACATTCACAAGTGTGTTCAGTTCAGTCCACCCCAGGTACAGTCCAGTTAGGTTCACAATATTTCTCGCAGTTCATTAACCCTCAAACTATTAAGCTATTTTAGCACCTAAAATGACCAAGTGGGACCATTTATGACCACATTAGTTTCATATATGAATACCTACAGTATATCATTTCCTTCATGGCAGATATTCAAAAAAGTTATAATGTAGTTAATTATGGTTTTCAATCATTTTTATGCAAAAAAGGACTAGGGTTAGTCGAAAGGCTGCAGCAGCAGGAAATCTTGCTTCTCTTCACTTCTAAGTACGTTCACTGCAAAACATTACCACGAAGTGATCTGAAGTGGACAGTTACAAAAAAATCAAAGCCTCCAATGTTAAAAACACACTTATATTTCCTGGTCTTAAATGGCTCCACACAACTTCCCGTTATCCTTGCCACACCGGCGGGCCAATTCCTGTAAAAATAACTACTAACGTTGTGACAGAAGTAGAAAAATTCATGGTAGGAAAGCACCCAGAAATATACAGCTGGGGTCACAAATGGCTCCACTTGGTCACTTAGAGCAAACATGATGAAGCCAACCACAGTTAGGATCTCACAAATAATAAATAAATAAATAAATAAATCATGAATTGACATTATGGGTTAATGAGTGTAGACTGATGGGGGAAAATGATGACAACAAAATATTGTTAACTGTACAAAAAGTGAGGCTGTCTTGATTTGCCGGAGAATCAGCTGAGTACATTATGATATTATCCAGTTGTCATAAAGTACTTGACAATAAAATTAGGGTATTTTTTATTTATTCATTGAATAAAACGTGGGTGTGTCTCCTTTTGCACACATTCCCTGCCCACCACAGGTAGAATCTACTTCTTTGGGAAACACTGCACTAGTCTGGATTTAATCTAATTACTACATGCAGTTTGAGGCCAAACAGCAGTGTGTGTTGGACAGACGGTGCAAGTTAACGTGGGCTCCCTAACAGAATATTCTGACATTAGCTAAGTAATCCACTAATGAGAAAAAAAACACTAGTCCACGACTGCAGTCATCCACAGTTTAATATTGGCACTGTTCGCAATGACTCGCCTTCTCCTGTGTTCCTGACCTCCTCACCTCTGTGTGCCTGATCAGGTCTCCTGGCAGGACAAAGCGTCCGTCTGCCTGTCAGTCAGTGAGTGTGCGATTGGGAACACAGTGCATTGGCAGTGTTTCACCACAGTGTAAAAGGTTGAGAAGCTGTTTAAAGCTGCCTCGCTAAACATGAGGGACTTCCATCTGAGATGCCATGCATGTCTCATCCAATAGGATGAGACATGCATGGAACATGCAAAGAACTTCCCCAAACTCATCCACGAGTCAGACGGGGACATCTGCAATAAAGAACATCATTGCAAGGATGCCAGATTTAACACATTTTTATTTAAAATGGGTGATATTCTAGTATTCATTCTGACTTCCAGCACCCATAAAATGATCAAGCTCTACAGAAAAAACTAAACTTCCCTTCACTGGTTCCTAAGCTTGGCTTCCAAGACTACTAGCGGTGAGCAGATATCATCCTGGAGACAGCTCCGTCCTCAGGTGTATATACTGCGCCTGTATACAGTGCACCTGCGGCACCTAAACTCAGCAGACCACATCACAGCTTCCTCTTCTTACTGCAGAAATCTTACACTCAGTGCAGTCCACGAGCTGCATGCCAGCTGCTGGCGTGCTCAAAACCAGAGGAAGCAGCTTTTCTGAAAATAGGCCATAATAGTACTTATATGGCAAAGAAAAGTAACAACTCACATTACAAGGTCCTCCAATTTCTGCAGTTTTCCCTCAAGTTCCACCAAAAATAAATTCATTATAACTCTTGCTGCATACTGTAAATAGAGGCTCATTCATTAAGAAACACTCCTTCAGCTCCTAATGGCAGATATATAATCCATTACACTAATTTTGCAAACACGCGGAACGAATAGCTGCTGTTCAGATCTGGCTGGGTTTAAGGGCCAAGGGGAAGAGATGGAGGGATGCCCATCATTGTTTTAAAAGGAAATCGAGGTGATGAGAGTGTTTAACCCCAATTACTGAAGGGAACGAGGGAAAACCCAGCCTTACATGCAAAGCACATCATCAGCACAGTGCAAAATTAAAATGCAGAGGTTTATGTGAAAGTTGAGAGGAAGGCAAAATAGCACAAAGAGGATTTTAGCACCACAAGAAATCCCAACCAACCACTGAAAGCGACAGAGGCAGCTTGGAGTGGCATGAATAAGATGCCAACACACTTCACCTGCTGCATGACACTGCGTGCACGAATGCAGCCTGTTCCTCAAAGTAAACAGAGCAGCCAGGCTTCTCCCTGCTGCGCGCACACACACCGAAAAGGATTGGCAGAAAACAGAGCCACCGAATCGTCTGAGGTTATGTCCTTCATCTGACTCCACTGAGCATCAATGGAGAGGAGAAGCTGCTGCTGATGAGGATGGGAGAAAAGCGG
>VUQI01003185.1:9665-22537 GCA_015106735.1 Paratilapia polleni | reverse complement strand
TAACTTAGGAAGTGTTCAGAAATCAATATTTGGTGGAATAACCCTGATTTGCAATCACAGCTTTCATGCGTCTTGGCATGCTCTCCACCAGTCTTTCACATTGCTGTTCGGTGACTTTATGCCATTCCTGGTGCAAGAATTCAAGCAGCTCATCTTTGTTTGATGGCTTGTGACCATCCATCTTCCTCTTGATCACATTCCAGAGGTTTTCAATGGGGTTCAGGTCTGGAGACCTAAACAGACCTAAACAGACCTACATTAGTGTGTGGAGCAGTGCTAGGACAGATGCAGCTGTTACAGCTGACAAACAATAACAGTGACACTTAAGGATGTGAAAATTTTGACACACACAAAGCAGAATTCAGTGCACAGATCTGGATGACGTGTTGCTGCACCTGCTGTTGTTGTTGTTTTCCAAAAGCCATAGTACCAACAGCATCTACCTTCAGACAAACAAGCTATGCCACAAAATTGATGAAAAAGAGTGAAAAGAAGCTCTTGTTGTGGAGAAATGAGACTTCAGCTGTTCATCAGCCATCTTTATTCAAACAAACATCTGAAGACTGAGGATGATCTGGTGAAAAATGTCAGTTTACACAAAAAAAACAAGAACTTTTCATGCTGTCAGTCTTTTTATGTGACAACCCATTTCTATCTTTGGAAATTCTAGGAATTACCACTGGTGAAAATAGTCTTAAGTACCATCAAATGAGGATACATCTCTATCAGTCTAGATGACAACTGAACTCTTTGGTGAGGGGATTGATATCAACTCCCTGCATTTTAAGGACACACAATTCTCCATGTACTAAAGTACAACCATGCTTAAGGCATGAAACCTATTGAAACTAAAGCATATGAGTAAATATAAGTAATTTAAGATTATATTACTTGGTTATTAACAAATATTTTACTACACTCTCTAAGCCCACTCCTCAAGTTAAAATGTCTTTATTATACAGAATTATATAGAAATGGCTTATGTCTCATGTTTACAAGGTATGAAAATCTCAAAAGGTTATTAAATTAACTTAAAAGTTTTTAAAGTGCCCTCCAAAAGCACACAGTGCAGTAAATGTTGATGTCCTGTGTACATGCTTCTTCATCTCCCTCTTCTTATAGCTGTTCCCTTTAGGGGTCGCCACAGCGGATCATCTGCCTCCACCTCACCCTATCTCTAGTATCCTCCTCTGTCACACCAAGCCTCTGCATGTCCTCCTTCACTACATCCATGAACCTTCTCTGTGGTCTTCCTCTTTTCCTCCTGTCTGACGGCTCCATCTTCAACACCCTTCATCCAATATATCCACTATCCCTCCTCTCCACATGTCCAAACCAGCTCAGGCTTGCTTCTCTGACTTTGTCTTCAAACCGCTCAACCTGACTTGTCCCTCTAATGTACTCATTTCTATTCCTATCCCTGCTGGTCACCCCAATGAAAATCTTAACATCTTCAGCTCCATCTTTTTTGTCAGTGCCACCGTCTCCAAACCATACATCATAGCAGGTCTCACTACCATCTTGTAAACCTTCCCTTTCACTCTTGCTGCTGTCCTTCTGTCACACATCACCCCTGGCACTCGTCTCCACCCACTCCTCCCTGCCTGCGCTCTCTTCTCCACCTCTCTCTGTTGCTTTGGATGGTTGACCGGCAGGTATTTAAACTCGTCTACCTTCACTACCCCTACTCCTTGCATCTTCACCATTACACCTGTCTCCCTCTCATTCACACACATGTATTCTGCCTTGCTTCTACTGACTTTCATTCCTCTTCTCTCCAGCGCATACCTCCACCTCTCCAGGCTCTCTTCCATCTGTTCCCTACTCTCACTACAGATCACAGTGTTGTCTGCAAACATCATAGTCCCTGGAGATCTCTCATTAATGATCCGCATGTTTGATTTAGCAAAGATTTTACATTGGATGCCCTTTCTGAAGCAACCCTCCCCATTTATCCAGGCTTGTGACCAGCACTAGGAGTACACTTGCTGGTGTACACCTAGTGCTATATATATATATATATAGCACTAGGTGTTTTATATATATATATATATATATATATGTGTGTGTGTGTGTGTGTGTGTGTGTGTGTGTGTGTGTACTTCACGCCCCCCTTCACACAACATTTTGGTGCTATGACTCTATTTTTAGTAGGATCTTAATCATCCTAGGTATTATTTTGAAAATTTGGTGCTTTTACTCTTAAGGATCTGAGGACTACCTTCACCACTTCCCACAGACTGACTGCTGTAATCTCCACCCACTACAAAGCATGCTGCTTGTATCATTACCTAAATAGAGAGGAAGTCAGAGGGGGCTGACAGTGGGACAATTGAGAAGAGAAGTTGTTCTACATGCAGGCGAGCTGAGTTAAAAGATCGAAACAGTCAGCTGAACAGGGGATGAAAGGTGAAGAGGAAAAAGGGAGAATGAAAAAGGAGGAGGAGCTGAAGCCAGACAAGCTCATTAAAGGGAGGGCAGCAGTGTGACAAATGATGCATGGAGCTGGCAGCATTGATCTCACCGCTCACAAGGAGGGTGTCTGGGCAGGGAGATGCATGGAAAAGTGTGTGTGTGTGTGTGTGTGTGTGTGTCTGCGTGCAGGACTGAGAAATACTCAGGTGCTACAGCTCTAATGGAGAGGCCAGAGCCGCCAGCCTGTTGACAGATGACTTGTCAGTGGAGAGGAGGAGGAAGGGAGGAGAGGAGGAAGAGAAAGAGTAGAGCTAGTGATTAGATAGCTGCGCTAATGCTTGACCTCCTCTAACCTGGCGCCTGTCCTTCACTGGGACTGAAGGTGGGGTGGACAAGAGGCAGAAAAGGAAGGAGAGAATGAAGGGATAAAAAGTGGAGGTGGAGAATTGATTTTTTTTTTCTTTTTTTGTTGGGAGGATAACCAACTTTCAGAACACTCACTTAGCACATTGTTTGGGCTGAAACAAATGTAGAGTTTTTAGGAATGGATAGCTTAACTTAATAAGTACTCTGATACTACCAAAGAAGTATTGTCAAACTACGCATAAGCCATTAGGACTAAACGTATTTAACATAAAAGATTCGGAACTACACATTTTAGCATTTTGGCTGCTGCCGTGTTGCTTTTATGGGGATTAAAAGTGACGAGGGACCATATTTAGATGAAAAGGTGGAGTGCTAAATTATCAGCTAATGCTAGAAAGCTTGCTTAGCTAGCGGCATCCATAAATTGTTTGGGTGCAACGCAGTCCATGTACGTAGTATAATTCATTGGCAGCTGTTGAAATTTTATAATGAGGAATGCCAATTTGAGGGGTATTTTTTTTCCTGTTTTCACTGTCCTACTTGTGCTGATGCAAATGCAGACAGATGTGAGTTAATTCTTCAAATGCCGACACTGTCTAACAAAATGCTTAAACTTTGCCTGTCTTATGACGCTTTGGACGAAGACATGCAGCGAAGCTTCAGCTGGTTCCATTATCCAGTTTGTACAATAAAAAATTAAACAAGGGCGACGCAATCCGGAAACAGACACAGTTCGCCTTCAAAGTAAAAGCTGCGCTTTTTGAAACACATTGGCTTCAGCAAAATTTAAGAAGAGCTGAACCACATAAATGAGGAAATTGCCTAAATATTGAACACAGTTTATATATGTTTCTGTCGCCTATGGGTGCACCTGTATGTAATGATTCAATCGTGATTTTTTTGTTTTCACTTTTTAAATTACTTTTCTTTAAAAAAAAAAAAAAACCCGTGTCTGATGCCTGTTGGTATTATGGGTAACAGGGATTATTCCAGGTAAGCCAGTCAGCTCTTTCAGTAACACATGTTTTTGGTGCTTCAGTCGTAGCAAACATTGATTATTTCAAAGATTTGCGTGACTTAATATGACACCACAAGAGATTTACATTGTCTGTACATAAATTATCAAGGTGTTCATGTGAGCATGACAATTTATATCAGCCACTTAAAGCATCAAACTTTATTTCCCTCATTTGCTAAGTATTAACTTATTTAACAAATTATCCCTGTTGACCTCTCTGACCTTAATATCTGTCCCCAGATGCAGGTGTTCACCCAAAAGGCCCAGCATCTTAAAACTCCATGACCACTGTAGCACTGTATATGCAATATGTCACAAACAGAAAAACATACTTGTAATGTGGATTATATAGTGCCTCTGTGGACTGACATTAGGTTTTCGTTTTGTAACATAGCTAAAGTAAGCCGAACAACAGTCATTAAAAATACTTACTTTATTGTCATTAACGAGTCTCAGCTGTTATAAAATAATTTTGTGAGCCATGATATTTGTGAGATAATTCCATTAAATTGCCCCAAAAGGCACCAACAGCAAAAACACGGTGCTTAGGTAAGTTCAGTGACTCCAATTAGCGGAGGTGAGGCCTAGCAAACACCAGCTGGCTCCAACTGCCTGTGTTGGACACCTGTCAATCAAAGCAGTCAAGCCCCTAACTCCAGTAAGCGGGTGGACGAGTCATAAAAAAATCTCTTATCCACTCAGGGTAGTATTTTGCAATTCATCTGTGTTAGCAAACAGGCTAGCATTAGTAAAAACAAAAGACAGGTCAGTTTGAGTTCCAAAACAATCAGAAAAACAACGCAGAATGTCAGAGAAAATTTTTGTTTGCCGATTTGTTGACACCATAGTTAAAATATTGTTCACTAATGTATTGCAATGTATTGCAAATAAATACTTTTGTTTATATATATATATATATATTGTATATATAATACAGATAGATAGATAAAATACTGCGTAGTACATGTTTAAGTTGCAGTTATATGGTGAGTAAGCAAGCAGAGACTTACAGCTTTAATTTGAGAAAACTATTAACTGTTAAGACATACAGCCATTTTTATACAAAGTCCCCATTTTTAGGGGCTCAAATATAATTGGACAAAGTAACATGATCATAAATAAGAGCTATTTTTTAATACTGGAGGGATTTTTTGGAGGCAGTGACTGCCTGAACTCTGGAACATCACCAAGCAATGGGTTTCGTCCTTTCGTCTAGAGTTGTTCTTTGTTCATTGGTTTTTCTGCCTTTAGTTTTGTCTCCGGCAAGTGAAATTCAGCTTAATCAGGTTAAAATCAGGATGACTCGGCCATTGGAGAATGCTACTTTTTACACTTTTTTATCTTCAAAACTCCTGAGTTGCTGTCACAGTATATTTGTCTATCTGTACTACAAAGAACTGTTAAATACACTCTGCTGCATTTGGCTGAATCTGAGCAGAAAGTGCAGTACTATAAGCTTCAGAAATCATTTGGCTGCTTCTGTCTTCTGTCACATCATCAGCACCTGGTGGTGAACCTTGTTTCCTTATGAAGTTTTCTCCACATGTTGCACTGGGATAATGATAAGTCTACTCCTGGAGACTGTTATTCACTTGGCTGGATGTAGCGGCTGGATGTGTTATTTTTCTTTACAGTGAAGGACAGTGTTATCATCCACCACAAGCTGCTGATCTGAGAACAGTGCTAATACACACTGTAAAGACACTGTTAAATACCTGCACTGTGTGGCAATCTTTTTAATTGTAAAAATCATGTTTTGTTTTTGTTTGAGCCTTGGCTGTTGCTGGAGTATTAAGAGGCCAGAATTCAGGTGGTAAGGACTAGAAAACACCTCTTAGTAACTTCTGCCTGCAATTAGCCCCATTAAACAGTTATAGAGCTGGTGTTTGGATGATTATAGACAAAGAAAAAAAGTTTTCCCAGATGCAGTTAACACCTCAGAGTTTTCATGAACACAAAACTTTTACTTTTCAACTCAAGCACAGTCTTTAATCGTCAACTGGAGAGTTTGTAAAGGTCCAAGCTGTAGAAGTGCTTCAACTGCGAGTCATGTTATTATTATCCTTGGAAAAAATAAGTGGGGATTTTACTTCCAGCATAACAGAAATATCTCCTCCAGTTCTTTCCCACTCATGACATGATGTGTGACCTTTCTCTTTTATAGTCTATTTCAGGACAAATTAATAAAATACTGTGATGAAACTGCAAAAGATCTTTTTTTTTTCTACTTCATGGCAATTCACTGTATAGACCACAAAAGTTTGAATTCACTAGGTTTGACAAACATTAAAGCATTTCCATCCCTCAGACTACTCCGACAATACCTTGTCAGGGTAGTTTGAGCAATAGCTTGATGGCAGCTGCTTGTCCAAAACCATCAATTTCAAACACCAAAAATGCTCTAACTTACCTAAACTTACTAACAACTTACCATGTTGCAAACATGACTGTTTTGAAGGATTTGGCATTTCTATTATAGGTTACAGTGAAGACATTTTTTTCAGGATGCCAATTTTATATTTGCGTACATAACTGAGAGATGGGCCAAGACAATTGCATGTGCAAAGTAAAAAAGGAAACAGTTTACAAAGGAAAGGCAATCATGAAGGAAAAAGGGGCTAGAAGAAGAAGAAAAAAATGAGCGGGTTTGTTGCGATTCAGGCAGCCACACCGGGACTATCATTACCATACATCAGGACAATGAATGAGGCTTTCAGCAAGCGGTAATAAGAATTTGATAAATCATGAGCCAAGAATTAACTAGACGTCAAAACAATGAGAGCACCCTGATAGATGAAGAGAGGATGATGGCATAGATTCATCTGGGCAGAGAGAGAGAGGGAGAGGGGAAGACAAGAGTCCACACAGGGTCAGGGGAGGTGTAAGAGGGGGTAATGAAAGGGTCGCCAGAAAAGAAAACTGCAGCAAAAACTAATGGAAAATAAAAGAGATGGGGAGCGGAAGCAGAGAAGAGGCTGACTGAAGACATTACGGAGTGGAAAATGCTAAGTGCGTAAGGGGTCAGGGACATGACTGGATGATGTAGTAATACCAAAAAACCAGATGTTTCAGATCACTATGTGGTTGGTGGGTATCTTAAGAACAGTGTGTAAAATCTCTGTGAGGCTGTAGCTAAATGTTAACATCAGCATGCTAACATACTCACAACAGGTTAGTTTCCATCCACCATTTGTTATTCATATTTTGCTCATTAAAAAAAATGGACTGAAAATGTTTTTAAAAGTGAAAAAATGAAAATGCAAAGTTCCTCAAAGATCAGAATTCCTTTCTGATTTCTACATTGTTTTTGTTCTGTTGAGGTGTGACAGGCTTTCGTTTAATTACGTCATCTTATTGTGTCATCTGCAATGGTTTCAGTCAATGGTTGACTGGATACTGGGTTCCAAGATAGTGGTTTGAATAAAAATTGCTCACCTGGTACATAAGCCAAAAAGATTTCCTAGCTATTGTGTTTGTTTCTGCACTGTGCGCCTATTCACCGCGCCTGCACAGCAACCTCTGATAAGCCCCAGAAGTTGCTGTCAAGTAGCAACCTCTGGGGCTGAAAAATAAAGCCAATATAGAACTGCAATTTCTCTTCCACTGGAGGATAGCTCTGACCTCTGTGCCGGGACTGATACTTTTCATGTTATACTTGCTTCCCTTAGGCAATATCATTAGAAGACACTGCATACATTTCCATTGCTTTGTGACACCCTATTGTATTTGTCTATGAGGCCAAATGATACAAATCAATTAATAAAACTACAGGATGTCTTAAAGACATAAAGACCTGGATGACTGGAAATTCTTCTTCTAAATTCAGACAAAACTGAAGTTATTGTATTTCATACTTCCTGTGGATGTTATTACCTTGAACTCCAGTGCTACTATGAGGAATCTTGCGGTAATTTTTGAACAGAATATGTCCTTTTACACCCACATTAAACTAATCACTTCCATTGCCTCTTTGCATCTGTGCAATATTGCTAAAAAGAAACCTATCTCAGAGTGATGCTGAAAAAATACTCCATGCATTTGTTAATTCTAGACTGAGCTATTGTAATTCCTCATTATCAGCAACAAGCAGCAAGAGTAGTAACAGCAATTGGAAAAAGAGATGACATTTCTCTCATATTAGCCTCCCTTAGTTCGCTCCCTGTTAAATCCAGACTTGACTTTAAAATCCTTATCATACAAAGTCCTGAATGATCAGGCCCTGTTATATCTCAAAGACCCCAGAGTACCATATTATCCCAATAGAGTACTTCAGTCCCAGACTGCAGGCTTACTTTTGGTTTCTAGAGTTTCCAAAAGTAGAATGGGAGAAAAAGTCTTCAGCTATCAGGCCCCTCTCCTGTGGAATCAGTTCCCAAGTGACCCTGAACCATCCCTTACTTAGGCTCAGGCTGCTAGGGGACTTCCCATGATGTGCTGAGCACTTCTCCTTCACTCCCCACTACTACAATGTCGTCTACTCTCTCCCATAGTTTGTGTTTTGTCCTGTTTCTTGTATCTCTCTGCTCCTCTTTTATGTCTTCTCTTTCCCTCCCACCCCCAACAGATGGCTGCCCCTCCCTGAGCCTGGATCTGCTGGAGGTCTCTTTATGTTAAAAAGGAGTTTTTCCTCCCCACTGTTGCCAAGTCCTTGCTCATAGGGGATTGTCTGATTGTTGGGGTTCTCTAATAATGTAGGGTCTTTTCCTTATAATTTAAAGCACCTTGAGAAAATTGCTGTAACCTGACGCTATAGAATTGCACCATCCCAAAGGGACATTTATTTGTGTAATAAATATTATGCAAACCTATGCAAGTGTTGCTGATACATTTCTGTCACACCACAATTGTGAGCATCATAGTGGCACTTAAGGAAAAGTGAGAAGATCTCCAAAACCCTGAGTGCACCATGTGTATTTGTACTAAACAGTGATGTTTCAGTCTGGATCAAGGAGAAGGTCCAGCCAACACTGCCATCCTCAGAGTCATACTGCCGGCTTGGATAAAAAGCAGGACAAAAAAAACAGCACTACAAGCTATTCTACAAGAACACCAACATGCATTTTGTAACTGATGCGACTTTGATTGACAAGTTTTTCATTAACATTCCACTTTGTTGTCTGTCTCACTCATACCTTCCCTCCCTTCACCCCCATCCTGCCTCGGTTACTCCTCTGCTCGCAGGGTGAAGGATGTGACAGGAGGATGTTTATTTAATGAGAGCAGTCTGGAGGGGGTAATGAAATCTACCCTAACACCATTAACAACCAGCCTTATCAGCTCCTGGGACACACGTCAGCATGCTGCAGCCTTTTGTTCTCTGGCTGGAGGCAACCACCGACCCAAAGGACAGATTAAGGATTCTCTGAACGCCGTTGACACCAATGTTGAGAAATTAAAAACTGTCCACCAATCTGTGCTTTGAAGTAACGCTATCGTTTTTCACTTTGCTCATTAGGAATTGACATGAAAAGCATTAAGGAGGCAAGATAAGTGGGCAGGTGTCTGACAGGCACATGTAAAGTATCTGTAGTGTGTGTGTGTTCGAGCGTGGGAGGTGGTTAGTTTGTTACCTGACCGCGCAGGCACAATCAGTCCCCCTTCATGTTGATGCTGATAGATGGACTTCTTTGTGTAACACACAAGCAGAGACAAGCCACAAGCCTGCACTGTATGTATGGCACCATATAAAGGGACAATTAAGACCTCTTTATGCTCACTCCTTCCCTGTTTCCAATCCATGGCATGCGCCACCCTGGTGCCTTTTTTCCACCCTTGAATCGCACAATATTCTATGAAAGGCTCATTTTCTGAGCATTACATTAGAGTGAAGCTGCTGATGGCCACACAAAAGCCATGTAAATGAGCTGTGAGAGAGGCCCATCAGTCATCATGCCAGATGCACTCTCCCATTATTATTTATGGCCATAATTGGCCCGTGTTTCCTCAGGCAATGACTGTGCACTGATGGATCTGATGATGACTCCGCTCAGCCCAACGATCAGGAAGCAGTCTGAAGGAAGGCGGGAGGGGAGAGAAAGTTTCCATGTGAAGGGGAGGATGCGTGAATCATAAGAGAAGAAAGGCCGTGTTAAATGATGCAGTGTAGCAGCTGAGTTGCACAAAATGAGATCCATCCAAACACTGATGGCAATCACAAACAAATCGCTTTTGCTCATTCAATCTGTTTTTCAGTTCCCTTCAAAGATTCATCGTCACATGCTGAGTTTCCATACAATTGCAGCCCAAACTTTTGCCAGTCCTCAAGAGAATGTAAAATAATACCGTTGCTTACTGGACACATTGAGATTAACAGTTGGTGGAGCTTTGGCTTTTCTATTATGTATCATTTGAGTTTGACATTTATTTTACATTTATCTCACACTCCTGTTTCTATGGCTCTTCATAATGCAAAAAACATTTATTTAATTTTGTCTTTTTTTTTAGCTTTTCCACTTTTTGTGTTATTGCTGCAGGTAAAGAAAACATGTTGTTATATACTTTTTTTTAGAATTAGGTAAGATTTGTTGTTCCCATGGTTGGACTATGAGACGATGGACCCCTGGGCACAGCCTTGTAAAAGGCCCCTCCCCGTCTCAACATAGTGCAAGATCCATAGACTGTATAAAAGATGGAAGTACGCACAGTGACATCATCCGTTGGTTTTGGACTCCACATTTTGAATGTTAGTATTTTAGCTGCAGCCACGTGAGTTGTTCTTTTTTTGTTGTTGTTGTTTTTTTTTAAGCATAAAGTTACTATATTTGGATGAGAGGGTGGAGTGCTAAATTATCAGCTAACACTATCAAGCGTGGTTAGCTAGCCGCATCCATAAACCTTATGGGTGCAATACACAGAGATACCTGCTAACTGGTGTTAGCCTAATCAAATACTAGTTCTTCCAAAACAGTTTTTTTGTACTACGCTATAAACAGGTTTTTTAAGGTTGTAAAGTTGGGCATTTTAACATAGAGGAACTGCAGCCAGCTGAGTATTCAGCACCTTTACTTATAAACGCTTATGCCATACTATAAAATTACTCTGCCCCAAGCAAAAATTTGTGTAGTGAAATTTTTACACAAGTAAAGGATGTGAGTACAATCAGGTAAATATACTTAAAACATTAAAAGTTAAAGTATTCAGTCAAAAATCTGACTGATCTAAAATTCTATAATATATGATTGCTGTTACTTTAACGCGTAACTCAAATTATCCTGTTGTAGTTAGTTCAGGTGAAATTTATATATTTACTTTGTAGGGCTTAGTTTCTCAAATAATCAGTTGTAAAACTTTAGACACTGATGACAAAAGTCATCACAGCCACAAGTGACACCCTCACACTGTGTTATTAAAGCAACCTGCCAAACTTCTAAATAATTAGCATTAATATAACAAGAAAAATTACTTACATGACGGTCAACTGACCAATAAACAAGAATCAAGAAATGTCCACCGAAGGGTTCTGTTGTGTTTTAGCCACATGCAAATCCTGCACATTTTTTAAAAACTAGAAGATGTTACATTTATAAATCAATTCCCACACATACAATGGCTATTTTTATGAAAATTCCCTAAAAACAAGTGGATATAAACCTAACTCTAACCCTTCCCTTGATCATACAAAACAATTCACATACCTTGAAAGTAAATAAATACTATTTTGTAAAGCAAATAAATAAATGTAATGGAGTATCAGCTGGCATGAAAATAAAATACTCAAGTAAAATACAAGTACTTCAAAAGTGTACTTTCGTAGAGTATGTGTGCTTAATTAGATTCCACCACTGCTGGATAGGTTTTCAAAGGTTCTTTCACACATCTACTGAACACTTGATTGTGAACACAATCGACTCACTCCACATCTTCATCCATCATTCAGGGCTGATTTACCCCTCCTAATACGAGTCAATACGTGTTGCTGTGAAGTCAGAAGGACTAGCGGAGGTATTGAGATGTGGATCATCAGGACATCGACTTTGGATTCGGTTGGTTGACTCAAGGATTGACAGACAGGGCTTGGAGGTCAGTGAGTAAGTGGTCTTCTTGCTGCTTGTCTTGCATGCAACATTGACCTTTCTGTCTGGTTAATGACTTTCTGTTGAAGCAGGCCAAGTGCACTTTGTTTCCAGGCCGTGGAAATGTTGCGTGTTACAGTTTATCGTCAGTCATCACGGATGTGTTGACAAGTCACGTCAGTCTGCCTGTATCTCTTCCAGTTGGCAGGTAGGCTGCTTGTTGGCAGGTCTGTTTCCCCTCCCTTGACTTACACTGAAATGTACCACATCAGATGGGTGCCTGTGCTGTTGGTGCAGGTGCACAGAGTAATATATCCACGAGCCAGGCTTAGATGATGTGTTTTGCCTTGTTCATTTGACCATAAAAATGTTGACCTTTGTAACTGATGATTGGCGCTTCCTCGAGGTTTTTCCCTTTTTAATGCTGTTTTTCTCTGCTTGGAAACAAAGACCTAAAGAATGCTGTTACTACTAATCGCGTGCAGATGGTAGTAACCTTTCTGACCCTATTGCAGAGATAATTCAAGTGATGAGGGCCATGAGGATGCTGCAACAACAAGATGTCAAAGTCATAATGGCTTTGTACCTCTGAGGTCTGGAAACTATTAATAGTACAATACAAGATGCTGCATCTTGTTAAATGCAATTAAAATGATGTTAAGGTGAATGAGGGATCCCTCAGTAACATGCAGCCATGTTTGCCATTCAAACGTTGCATATATTGCACACTTATGTATATCAGAAAGAGACTGACTACAACTGGAAAATGCATTTATATGCTTTTCTAATCTAACTGACCACTCAAAGAGCTTTAGGCTACAAGGCAAACTTAGGGCTTTATCGCACTTCAAGCCATTTTTCTATGTCACGTCCACGCCAATCACAAATTAACCTAACATGAAAGTCTTTGGACTATGGAAGGAAGCTAGAGTACCCAGAGGAAGCCCACGTAGGCACAGGGAGAGCATGTAAACCCAACACAGAAAGGCCCCAATCGGCCAGGAGATACAAACCTAGATCCTTTTTGCTGTGTGGTACAGTAGGGTGAACGAGCTAACCAC
>VUQI01003182.1:3418-14381 GCA_015106735.1 Paratilapia polleni | reverse complement strand
AAAACATTAGTAATGTGTTGTTTAAAAATGAATATGAACTTGTTTTTTTGCATTATTTGAGGTCTGAAAACACTGGACCTTTTTTGGTATTTTGACAATTTTTTCATTTTCTGCAAATAAATGCTCTAAATGAAAATATTTTTATTTGGAATTTGGGAGTTATGTTGTCAGTAGTTTATAGAACAAAATAAAAATGTTCATTTTACTCAAACATATACCTATGAATAGCAAAATCAGAAAAAGTGATAATTTTGGAGTGGTCTCTTAATTTTTTCCGGAGCTGTATATACACACACACACACACACATATATTTATATTGTTCTGTCATGTTTTGTAGCATGACAGAACAACTCCCTGTTTTGTAGCAGGAAGGGGACCCAATTGCAGGACTCTGAGACAAACAAGATAAGCAAGTAAGGTTGAAGTCCAAAATCCTGAATACTCTCCTCCAGAGGGGTGTACTACAAATGAAGTTCAATACAGCCAGGCTTTCTGTGCCTTAGCTGTCTCAACAAAACCTACAACCCCAGCTGGAGATAAGAGGTATCCCAATGGTGGTTAGCAACTTCCTCTGTCAAGCCAGGCTTTCTGCTTCAGGCTCTGTGCATGCTCACATAAAAGGGGCGTTTCATAGGTTATGTGACTTTTCTTTAGCACAAAATGATCCCTCTGAGTGCCGCCTACTCTGATCAGAGACGTTACTGAGATGGTACAGATAATAAAATAGTGATTAAAAATCTATAAAGAACACAAAAAAATATAAGTAAAATGCAAATAAGCTGCAGAAAATTGTTAATCTTGGGATTTAGCGCACAGAGCAGTAAAATAAACATTTTAATTCAAGTTATTTTATCTCTGAGTATGCTCTCAGCGCTGCTGTTTATTTCTTCACATTAGAGCTCTGAAACTTTAAACTGGATAAATTTAAACATTAAAAGGTTATTGTCCCATAGCCTAATAAAGGAGACATGGAAATCACTTTAGTCTTAGCAGCAGATTAGAATCAAGTATAACATTTTCTGCATCAACAAATTAATACATGCATGTGACATGTGACAATGTGACGCACAGTTTGCGCTTCATTCAGTGGTTTTAGTAAGGTATGGCTTAACAACTTGCATATATAAAACATATTCCCCCAGCAGAGAACCTATATTGCACTTAAAACATGCTGTAAATAAAGGAATCAGTGAAAACGTGGCACTTCCAGCTGATTTTAAACCAAAGCTTGGAAAATAACCTGCTCCCACACAGGTTATGTGGACAACATAGGTTATTACAGTGATTTAGACAGGTAAAAACAGGGCTACTTTCATGGCACAGAAGACTCTGACTTTAAGATCAACATAGCTCGCTAAGCCATTAATCTTGTTTTGAAGTACACCCCTCAGGCCAAAAGCACAGATTCAAAAGGTAAAGCCACAGCAGAAACACACAAGGATGACAAGCAAAGCAAACAGACACACTTACAAAGAACAAAGAGGAACTGAAGGCTATAAATTCTCACAGAAACACTGAGGGCTAATCAGGTGGTGAAACACAGCTGGGGAACAAGGCAAAGGTGAAACTAATCAAGGCCAATGAGACAGGGGACGTAAACCTCAAGACAAGACTCAAGAGATAACAGACTATCAAAACAAAACAGGAAGTAACCGACTTCCTGTTTTAGATAAGACCCTAACATCCTAAAACCTGACATAGAAGGACACAAGGGGGAGGGCTATGAAAATAGCACAAGACATTATACAGAATAAGCCCTAAGCAGAATACTAATGTCAATAAACAGGAACTGGAACTACGAACTAAGGCTTAAGATCCTAATGAACAAGAAAATCAAATATAAACAATAAACCAAGAACCAAACAAAACACTAAATAATAAACAAGAATTCAAAGTCCCAGAAAACTTAAAACTCTGGGTCTAAGACCCACGACCATGACAGCAAAAACAAAAACAAGAGCTGAAGGGCTGGGGAAGAACAGTTCACCGGGACATCCCAAAGGTAAAGCGGGGCTGAGTAACAGTTCTGTGTTTGTATAAATAAAGAGAAATATTTTTAATTACATATCTTTCCAATATAAATACAAAATACATCCAATTACAAATAAGTAAATATTGCAGCATTTATAAGTTCAGTTTAGTTATAGGGGTAGGACTCCACTCCTTAAAACTAATTGGAAAAAGGTCAAACTAAATGAGAAAGTAACTAACCTTTTGCCAAGAGTAAATCGAGAAATTATTCTAGGGTAAACAAATGAGCTAATGAGCCGTAATTCCAAGGACCATGCTCCTAACAACGTCACCAGGAGAGGCCCGAGCGGGCCCAGCTAATTGGCATCAGTGTTCAAAGTTGCACAATAAAGGTTGGGCACGGTAACATATGCAGCAGTTAATAGGTTTTAGCATGTGAAATAAAGGCAGTGGTGAGCTCATGAGGGGGGCAATTATGACAAAGCTGTGCACATCCTAGATAACCGTTTGCTTGACTCAATCTGGCTAAACCCCCGGGGAGGCAGCTTGCAGCAGCTCCAGGGGCTGCAGAAACCAACAAGACGAGGAAGGCGGAGAGGAGAAAATAAATCCACATAAACATTCATCTAACAAGTTCTACACACACTAATAATGAGCATATGCAATATAAAGCCATGTGGATTACAGTGGAAATACACGTCACACAAAGGCCTCTCCATGTGATAGATTCACATACAAAAACACATACAGGAATTCCTTTTAAAAATAACCTTAACGCTAAAATGAAGATTAATTAGCACAAATACAACAAACAGGAATACAACTGGGTGATGCTTCTTGTAAAGTCTGCTAGCCAAGCTGAGAAAATATGATAATAAACTTCCCTTCAGAGCCACAATACTGTAGACATTTGCTGTGCACCGGATGTGTGTTAGTAACTACTAAACTCACCATTTTGTGTGAAATCTGTGAAGAAACATGTCAACTGTTTGTACATTAGAACAAAAGTATTTACCCATCTTCCAGTAGCTAATTGGGTCTGGATAATTTCTTGATAATATCTGTACAGTATGCTATCCAAATTCAGTTATATTTTGTTCAGTTCGATTCAAAGTTATTACAGCAGCAGCTGACAACAATCATCTCAGGGCACTTTACATCATAAGGTAACATGATATTGCTGAAATATAGACAGAAGAGTTTATATAGAGATTTATATAGAGAGAGGGGAAAGTGAATAGAGAAAAGAAGAACACAGAGAAACAACAAGCAATATAGCATAAACAGCAGGTTAGTGGAGATGCAAATTGCAACATGGAGCCCAGAGACACCTACAGAAAGGTAAAGGGAGAGAGACGACAGAGAAGAAAAAGAACAAAATTATCTCATTTGAAACTTCCTCAGCATACCTAATGCACTGTAATGAAAAACACTGGTGGTGATTTTTCTTCAGGTTTCTTAATTTGTAATTTTAGTGCTAAAATTGCAGTTTTATCTTTGAATCTTACCTAGTGATATATTCACTTGCGGAAATGAGGGTCTGGTGACTTTATCAGTTCAGTTGCTACTTATACTAATATGCAGCTAGATCATTTGGACTAGTGGAAGGCAGGGTGACCAGCACAGCATTTTTATCCAGTGTCCCCCTGTCCCACATTGAGACAGTGTCCCATATTTTATTGGCACAAATTTACAAAAGAAACAATAGAGAAGGTGATAGAATAGGAGGAATAGAGAAGTGTATAAAGAGTATTGCATAAGACCATAAAACCAAACTTTTTATTGCATTTATGCTAAGAAGAAAAACTGCATATTTTTCCTTCACATCCCAAATGCCCAACCTGTAACTGCTATAGTTTGTTTGTATTTATTTCTTAAGTTACATATAAAATTTTCAGTCAAATTCTTAGCTTTAAAAATGTGCCCCACATTGTCCTGACCTGCATTTGGGGATCCAGTCACCCTAGTGGAAGATGTAAGTAGAGGGTTACAAATCACAGGTGCAGTCATGAAAAAGAAAGTTTTCACAGGACCCTATGCAGCGTGAATTACGAGGGTAAGTAGCAGCCAGGTACTGCTAAACTAATGCACTTGATTTATCATCAGCAAGTGTGAGCACCTCTATAAAAGTAGAATTTTTGGCAATTTGCTGGTCTGGAGGATTTAGGTGCGTATAAACACTATACCACAATCTTCGCAGGAGTAGATGCCCCAGTAAAAGTTCACCACAGACCATGTAATGTTCACAGAAATTGCAAAAAACCCAAGAGCTACATCTCAGACTCTACAGGCCTCAGTTAGCATGTTAAATGTTAAAGTTCATGACAGTCCAGTTAGAAAAAGACTGAAAAAGTATGGCTTGTTTGGAAAGGTTGCCAGGAGAAGGCATCTTCCCTCTAAAAAGAACATGGCACCATGGCTTAGATTTGCAAAGTTGCATCTGAACAAACCACAAGACCAAAGTGGAGATGCTTGGCCATAATGCACAGCACCACATCTGGTGAAAAATGGCACATCAACACAAGCACCACATACCAACTGTCAGCACGGTGGTGGAGGGCTGGTGATTTGGGTTTGTTTTGCAGTGACAGGACCTGAGCATATTGCATTGAGTTGACCGTGGACTCCCCTGTATACCAAAGTATTTTAGAGTCAAATGTGAGGCCATCTGTCCGACAGCTAAAACTTGACCCAAATTGGGTCTTGCAACAGGAAATTGCACACCAGCTAATCAACAACAGAATGGCAGAAAAAGAAAAGAATCCTTGCAGTGGCCCGGTCAAAATCCAAACCTCAACCTGACTGAAATGCTGTGGTGGGCCCTTAAGGGAGCTGTGTATAAAAAATGGCCCACAAACCTCAATGAACTGAAACAACGCTGCAAAGAAGAGTGGGCCAAAATCCCTCCACGATGTGAGAGAGTGATAAAGTCATACAGAAAACAATTACATCAAGTTATTGCTGCTAAAGGTGGTTCTACAAGCTACTGAATCATGGGGTGTACTTAGTTTTTCACGTGGCTGCACAGAGTCCAGTGAGAGCTTTCTTTTTCACCTGAAAACAACTTCAACATGTCACACCAGAATCAGTTGACAATTTTAAGTGTAAAGACTCTACAGCTACATGCAAATGTACCTCTTATTCAGCTTTAAACCAGTTTATCCAGCTCACAGCTTTAACACACCACAGCTTCAACATAGTTGTAACTTTTGTACAGTTTTAAGGAATTGGGTTTGAGCTTCAGATTTTGGCATACCATCAATCAATTATGATACCATCACATTATAACAGTTACCTACCAAAATATTTGCTGAGGTCTCAAATACGGTGACATTCTTAAAAATCCAGGAGTGAGGCAATAAGACAAACCAAACCTCAAAGTTATCTAATTTGAAACAGAAACATATGATAAGGCATTATCCAAAAAGTCCAGAATGACTACAGGTGAAGTACCTGAAATGACTTTAAGGGAAATTTAAATATTAATCCCATGAAATTGTCTTCAAATACATGTTTCTCCTTTTTGTCACTGCAAAAAGAGCAAGAGTGACAACAGTGACACTATTTAAAAAAAAAAAAAAAATGTTGTCATATTGTATTCCATACAACTGATGTCTGGCAGATCAAGTAAAAATCCTCTGGTGGACAGGCAAGGCTGAGATTTGTAATTCTTGTATGTGTTTAATGAGCAGAGAAAGAAGACCAGGGTATAGCCTAAGTAGTAGAACAGAACTGTGACTGATGGCTGTGAAGCTAAAAGCAAACACATCTCTGAATGGAAATTGGACAAAGGGGAATAAAATCACGGTTTCAAAATTCCAAGGTGATAAACATGAGATTCAAATGTGTAAGTCAGCACTGGAACAAAAACAAACACTTTGACAAAAATAAAAAAAAGGCATTTACACACAGCAGTGTCAAAATGACTCTAAATATAGCACCAGCTGTGCCTCATGAACCTCTCATTGCAACATCAACACCAGGTAAAAGCATATCATGGTTGTCACGCAGAATCTAGATGCTCCTGTTTTTTTGCTACACCTCTAGTGGTTAATGGTGACTACATGGATATGCAATTCATGGAAAAACACATTAGGCTGAACCAGTATCAAGGTATTATTGTGAAAATTGACAACAATTTTAGGGCGGCCTGCACTTTTGTTCATGTTGTGACGGCTTGATCTCTTACTTTTAAGCTGAAAAAAGTACCTGCTCTGTAGTAGGCACTTCTGAGCAGCCTCCTGGGCACTGCTCTAAATGAAATGGTTACGATAAAATATACTTTATTTATTACAAAAGTTGGGAAATTCCTGATGGTACTCTGAGCCATTTAAAAACAAACTGTAGTCTTTTAGAATCAAGATGAGCAAAACTGCTGCTCTCAAACATCATCATAGAAAACATTAAATTTAAGCAGACACAAAAACAGTACCCCAGCAACACTCTCAGTTTCCTTCAATGATGTTGTTGCTTTGATCTCACAGAGTTACACTCCTTACTTATGTTGTTTTGGCACCCTGAGAATTGACATCATGATTGAAGCTGTTGTCGCCTCGTGAGTACAATGGATCCTGCACCACAAAGGGAACAGAAAGGTTGAAAGGACTAATTAGGGTGCCATTCCTGTAAACATTAATACCTCACTCCTGAAAGGATATATAATTTCTGTTTATAATTTAATTTATATTATAATAATATTAAAATACTATTTTACAAACAATATGGCACTTTAATGTGCACCTAATGCTGACGATGAAGCCCTATCACTCAGAGCATGCAGCATACAATTACCACTTAGACAAAGCTAAATATGTATAAATTATATCCATTTCTGACTCCATTCATTCCACTAATTGGCTGCACTATTATCAACTTATAAGTGAAATCAGTGTTCGATGTGGTTACAAGTGCAACAGAGCACATTTTTAAACACATCTAATCAGGTCCAAGTCCTAAATTCTTTTTCTTTTTTATTTGGCTATTGACCAAGTTATTATTCAATGCCAAATTCAATGTCATTTCAAATTCTCAGGCACTTACAAAAAAATAAATGTTTGCAAAAAATGTATTTCTTGTCTTGAAACAGACTATCACATTCAAAAGCTGAATAATCTGGTGCATTACTTGGTACTGCTGTGATGGAGTTGGGGTTTAATAGCATTTGATAGCATTTTATTCTCTCTAAACCCAGTTTTGGCTCCCTTGTTGAATCCATTTACATTCAGCTTTTTAACAAAAGCTAAAAACAGTTAAATCTAATAAAAGTAATCAAATCATTACAAGTCAAACTGCTTGTTTACAACTCAGCTGGAAGTATTGCGTTACATCAATCTGCTCATGAGCTCCAGTTACTATCCTAGAAGCCTTCAGGTACACTGAGGCCTCTCATCAATTGTTGTTATTCCACACAGTTAGGTTTTTGGCCGTAGTGCTTTAAAATTTTGGCAATGATACCTGAGTGTAAAGCTGCCTCTGTGTGCAATAATCATCAGCCCCAAGTAAGCACCAGAAGCATCTCCCCCTCATCATACTGCATGTCTGTCCAAGAGGTCTTATTTGAGGTTTCCATGAATCAGCCCCTTACTTGGATGCCACAGTTGCCTGTCATTAATTTTGAGGATTCTTTCTCCAGTAGTCTCTGCTTTGTCCTCTCTGTTCCCTACCTCCTGTACCCTTCTGCAGGTGTCTCTGGAGCTCCATGCTACTGATATCAGATTACTGGCCCACCAGCACGCTCAGTGTTTATTGCCTTCTCTTCAGTGCTCTTCTTTTCTCCTTTATTCCAACCCATTAAGTAAGAAGGTGGCTCGTCATGTGAAAAGGGAGGTTTTTCCATGTAGACACAAAAATAACTACCTAAAATGCCCTTTTAGCTTGCCACCTGCTTCTCAGAGATATATGTTCAGAATTTTCTTTGGCGTTGGTACCTTAATACACCAGCAGGGGCAGTATTGGTTGGCGTGAGTTAACGTTCCTGCAATGAAGTCCAGCTAAGAAGGGAAAAGGAAAAGTCACGAGACTTTCAACCAGGAGACTGCGGTTTGCATTCTGTTTCTAAACTGTTTGCACTTAATTTTGCTTTGTTTTCACTTGGTGTCTTGGTTTAATTTTATTTTACTTTTTTGGTTTGTTTTATTTTTTATTCACTGCTAACTTTCACTTGTATCTTCCTTTGACTGACGCACCAAACTACTTTGTAACATTAAAGGAAAGATTGTGATTTGTGTAAAATCTCCCCATTTATAATATTAACCCTGTATGTTAAAAAAAACAAAACTGTTACTTAAGGGTATCCAGTGCACTCCGGTGTGATGCCAAGGGGCACTGACCAAGCGTCGCTGTGACCTGAGCATTAACGCAGAGACCCTAAGGAACACCAGCGTTTTTGACAAAAAGGCAACATTTGACACCCTGAGAATGGGCTCCCTATATTCTGCCTTTGTTTGGGTCCTCTCACCAAGGCTTTTATCACTCAAATTCATATTATATCAACAAATATTTCTTTTCCAAATAATCACTCCTAACTAAAATGCAAAAAAAAAAAATAAAATATATAAAACCAGTGTCCAGCTGACAGCTTGACGGATTTGTATTTTAATTTATTTACTCTGCTGGCTACCTGGCACCTTTAACTCTCCAACATGGCCAGAGGTAAAAATAGACTTCTGACCATGAGCAGGACTAGAAGATTAGAATAGGATGTGGACCATTAGCATACACCATGTAAATTTTGGCACAGGGCTCTGCTACAACTTAGTGGGACAAGTCTGGCAAAAGTCCACAAACAACTTTAAGGCTTTTTGTCATTTTTTGCTGATGCTGTTTTAATGTTAGGTTTTTCCATCCATCCATGAATCCATCCATTTTCTTGAATACTTGGCCAATTCAGGGTCACGGTGGAGATGGAGCCTATCCCAGCTGACATAGTGTGACAGACGGGGTAGACCCTGGACAGGTTGCCAGTCTATCACAGTACAGTTAATCAAAATGCCTAAAACTATACGAATTATTAATATGGGGGCCCAGAACAGCTGGTCTCCCTAACACTGGAGGAAAATATTAGTCTCTTGAATCTATAATTACATGCCGACTTATAGTGGCACTGCTTCCTGCATTTCGGTCCCTCACTCTCCAAAGTGCACAGCAAATATATTGATTTAGCTTTGATATAATTTCGGAAACTCTTTGTGCTTTTCTTGCGCAGCCACTATGTACCTTTGTGAGAAGAGGGGACTGAGGCAACACTGACAGCATGCCAATGAAAATAGTACCCTGCCAGCTTTATATCTCAATCTCTATCATTTTCTATGCCTACTCTAAAGTGCTGCAAGTGATACATTCACCTCTTTGTAACCTCCTTCTCCCCTGGCATACCTCATTTACTATCAGTTTGATCACGAAGTTAGCTCCAGAAATGCACATGGAAAACGAGGCACATTGACTGGAACCTGCTCCAAAGGCAACAACCACCTTTTCAGAAGCACAGCTGCCTACTGACAGGGTTCCATATCTGTTCCACTTTTCTTTTTTTTTCCACAGCGATTAGACATGCTGAAAGAGAGAATGTGTGCACTATCACTGAAGAGGATGAAACCAAAGTCTCTGTGATAAATTGAGCCTGCTATGAATTCATCATAATGGGATTAAATATTGTAAACTTGAATAAATGTGAGCTCATTCTCCATTTGACGTGTGCCTCCTTTCACTGTACTTTATACAAAGTTTTCAAGCATTAGTACCGACTTACTAGCTTCAATGCCCTTCTGGGACAGGCAGAAGAACATACATATTACATTCCAAATATTTAGAAACACTTGTACCTACAGACTGAGCAACCCAGTTATTAGTTCATGCCTGTGGAAATATATGTATTTCACGAAATGTTAAACCAGTCTTTTAAGCCCCTTTTTTTTTTCAAATAAAATGCATGTCATTAAACTGGTTATATCATGAACATCCAGGTGAATATTTTTTTCTGGTGCCCTACTGGTATATCTTTGCGTACAACTGCCCTTTAGTTTAGGCTATGTGGGAAATGGGTCTTTTTTTAGTCCACTCCTGGGCTTTTGATTGTTTCATGGTATGGAACTTTGCTGTCTGACACACCTGTGAGGCATCAGCTAATAAAGGTTTTGCCAATAACAATTTATTGTTAACATTGTTTGTTTTAAACATTTTATCATATATAAAAAAAAAAAAGTAAAAAGGAGGATCAATGTATTCAAATTAAATGCGCACCTAAAGGTGATTTTGAATGTGACATGGTTAGCGGTGCCAGATGGGTTGGTCGAGTATTTCAGAAACTGCTGATCTACTGGGATTTTCCCACATAACCCTCTGTAGGGTTTGCAGAAAATGGTCCAAAAAAGAGAAAATATCCACTGAGCAGCAGTTCTCTGGGTGAAAATGCCTTGTTGATGTCAGAGGTCAGAGGAGAATGGCCAGACTCTTTCAAGCTGATAGGAAGGCAACAGCAACACAAATATCCACTCGTCACAACCAAGGTCTGCAGAAGAGCATCTCTGAATGCCCAACATGTCGAACTTTGAAGCAGATGGCTTGCAGCAGCAGAAGATCAGCCCGAGTGCCATTTCTGTCAGCTAAGAACAGGAAACTGAGGCTACAGTTTTCACAGGCCTGGTCTGATGAGTCTCAATTTCTACTGCAAGATTTGGATGGTAGAGTCATTTGGCATAAAGAACATGAAAGCATGGATCCATCCTGCCTTGTATCAACAGTTCAGGCCGATGGTGGTGTAATGTGTGGGGGATATTTATTTGGCACACTTTGGTATCATACCACTTAGTAACATCTGGCATTGTTTAAACTCCACAGTCTGTTGTTGCTGACCATGTCCATCCCTTTATGACCACATTGTACCCATCTTCTGATGGCTTCTTCCAGCAGGATAATGCACCAGGTCACAAAGCTCAGATCATCTCAAACTGGTTTCTTGAACATGACAGTGAGTTCACTGTACTCAAATGGCCT